>JAZKJV010007434.1:600000-787354 GCA_037367405.1 Ottelia alismoides | reverse complement strand
GCAATGAATCCAATTACCGATTTTATTTTTGGTCAAGTTTTCTTTAGCAGTCCCTTTTTTAATTTTTTTGGTGTTATCGCTTCTTTTGAGTCAATTCAAACAAGCGCCTAACGTTTTTTGTATTTTTCCTTTATCCTACTTTGTTCCAAAAACAGAGGGAGAATAGAGTCGAAAAAGCCGTGCAAGTCGACACCAAGGTGGAAATCTCACCTTTGTGCCTAGATGATGCGTGCAAAGTAAGAGGACTTACAGCAAATCCCAGCTCTCTCCATGCGGGATGCAAAGCAGAATTTTTTAAACCTAAGCTATATGGCGATATGCAAGCGGAAATCGTCCTAGAACAGGCAACTGCTATCGTGAAGAACCACAAGCTAGCTAGCAACTCCTAATCCGAGTGTCCGGTCTAGGCTCACCCCTCCTCTGCCCAACACATTTGGGGTAGGAGAAAGCGCTTGTTCGAGTGTGAGCTCGCGGCGCGTGGATTTGGAAGCTACGAACTAACTGTTTAATTAGTCTAAGTCCAAATAAGTATCTATAGGAGCATGCAAATATAATTAAGTGTTTGGACCTATTCTAATCGAGTCAAGCAGACCTAGAACTAAGAGCTCAATCCACAAAAGAAAGTGAAAAATGAAAACAAAACCGGAAAATGACGGCGATAAAAACGCGATAAAAATCCGCGGTGAGCCCCCGGGTGAACAAACACCCGGAAGTTAGGCCCGAATGTTCAAGTGTCCAAGTCCAAGTGTACCTGTATTATTACAAATTAAATGAATCACTCTCTCACAAAATAAATGAAAACTAATCTAATCACTCTCTCTCTCACTCCTTGCTCTCTCCTGCCGGCTTGGCTAAAGAACAGCCGGCTCCGCTTCCCAAGGATGCGTCGGGTCACCTAGGCGATCCGCCTCGCTCCGCGGTCCCTCGCAAGAAGACAGAGAAGAGTGGTCAGATAGCTCAACAAGATATATATCAAAATGTAAGAGAAGGAAAATGCTATGGTAAACAATCACACAATCAAACAAAAATGTGAACTACTCGCTGTTGCTCCCCGGCAACGGCGCCATTTGATTTACGCGAATTATCGAGGGTCTAAATATGTCGCTGTGGCGACCCACAATAAAATGCGATTAATCAACAATGAACCCACAATCAAATATCAATCAATGAAAAATAAGTGTGGAGTCAAATTTATTTTTAACTCTACATAAAAGATGTATAGGTGCAAGTATGTAGAGAGTTCGAACACAGGGAACAAGCAGGGTAGTTCAAGCAAGTGCTAAAGTGTGTGTGAATGTGTGATGTGTCTACACTAAGCAAACAAGCAAATGAATTTTTGTGGGTTTTTAATTTTTAATTTTTTTTATTTTTTTAATTTTTAATTTTGTATTTTGATTTTTAATTTTCTGATTTTTATATTTTATATTATATATTTTTTTATTTCTTTTTCAATATTGGAGAATAAAGACAATATAGTGAAAGGCAAGCTAAAATATTTATAAAAATGTGCAAAAATACTCAAAAATTCAGAAATAAAATGTTTTTGGTATTTTTATAATTTTCTACTGTTTTTGTGATTTTTGGGGATTTTTCTAGGTGTTTTTGGTATTTTTAATTACTGAATTAGGCAAAACAATGGGAATAGGGCTGGCTGTGACAAAAATAGGAATTAAAAATAGCAAACAGCAACAACAAATTTTCACACTATTTTTCAAATAAAAAGGACAAAATAAGGAACAAACAGGAACTGAGATTTTGATTTTTGGAGTTTTCTACTATTTTATATATTTTTTTGAAGTTTTTGAGTGTTTTTGAATTTTTAGTGTTTTTCTTTTGAGATTTTTAATGATTTTTGGACTGACACTAAAATAGGATGAAATAGACACTAGGTGATTTTTTTTGGATTTTTTGGAGGTGTTTTAATATTTTTTTGGTATTTTCTAAGCTAGACAGAGCACAAATAGCAAGTTTTTGATTTTTAATAAATATGAAAATAAAGTAAAATCAAAAACTAAATAGATGGCGTTAAAGTACACATATCCAGGAGCTTAAGTCTATTTTTGTGGAATTTTTGGACTTGAAATGATCAATCAAATAAATACAACAAGCATCCAAACATTAAACAGTCCTGGCAGGGGTATATTTGCAATATCTAAAACATCCAGGGGCATACATGCAATTTTCCACAAAACTTTACACTGAATATTCAATTTTTAATACCAAAAAGCAATTACAAAAGCCGCCTGGGCCTCTTAGAAATTTTCCTACCAGGGCGCGTGACTTGCACGCGCCTAGGAAGGACTGAAATATAATTTTTCGAAACCCTGGGGGTCTACTTGCAAAATACCCAAAAATATTACACTGGATACGAAAGTTTTAGGGCTAAAACAAAATACACAAAATCCCGAGGGTTCCTCTGCAAAATGCCCACACCTCACGTGTACAGGTCACGTGAGGTGACGTGGCTGAGGACCTAGATGCAAATAAACAAAGTTCGGGGGCGTTTGTGCAAATTTTACAAAACTTTTACACTACAGACAAAAGTTGAAAGACTAAAAAGTAAATACAAAAGGTGCGAGGGTGTAGATGCAAAATACCCTCGACGCGTGGATCCGACGGCTATCGGTCTTCACTTATACACGTGGCGTGAATCCACGGGTCGACGACGCTTCGCTCGGACGGCTGAGATTAGATCATCAAGGGACGATCGGACGGTGAAGTCGGGGCGCGATCCAACGGCGTCTGCTCGACCTGGGGCGGGCTCCTCGATCCAACGGCTTGGGGGCGATGAGGAAGAACAGCGAAGAACGCCGGCGAGGCGGACTTCGTCGCTCCAGATCTTCGTCCTCCGGCGAAGTTAGGGCTCCAAAATGGCCGTGAAGCTTCCCCTGATCCTTCTCTATCGACTGGTGGCGGCAAAAAGCCTCGGCGATGGCCGAGGGGCTCGCTGAAGGGCGGCGGAGCTATAGAGCTCCGCTAGCTCCGGCGAAGCTCCAGATTAGAAGGTCCAGGGCAAAGTGCCTGGACCTGGAATGGGTCTAATCGATGCGCGAGGCGAGGTGACGATGGGTGGCCGGAGGTGCGCTCCGGCGAGGATGATCGATTTGGCGAAGGAGTGAACGTAACTCGAAATTTCTTGAGGGCTTTTAAAGCTACGGGTAACAGGAAGCTAATGGGCTAAATAGAAAGGCGGGGCGATGCCCTCGATGGCCGGAGCCAGAGGAAAAAGAGTACCTCGACGCCGGCGGTTGGCGGAGGTGATGGAGGCTCCCTCGACTTCGCGCGCCTTGGCTGAAGGGCTGGCGGTGGAGCTGTCACCTCCACGGAGCTCGGGAGCACGGAGATGGCGCTGAAGGGTGGACCAAGGGGACTCAATTCGAAATGGAAGAGGGGGAGTTGGTTTTAAGTGGGTTGACCCGAGGTGACAGGGGCCCAAAGACCAAGAGGTCTGGAACACCTCATTGATCCATAGCCCGATGTAAACACTCGGCGGGCATGAGGGATGAACGAGGAAGAGGATCACAGAAGAAATCGAGACGAGATAGTGCAAGAATCGACCTAGAAAAATTCGCCAATAACGCCAAAAACTAGGTCATCTGACAAGGGTAGGTGGGGAGGACGACCAGTTGACCTGGGTCAACTGGGGCCGTCTCCTGATTGGTCCACGTGGACCAATCAGGAAAAACCCCGGCTAAATGTTTTATAAATTCAATAAAAAATAGAAAAAGGCCGAATCTAATAAAAGTTATAAAATAAAAAAATGCTTAGAATTCTATGTAGTATTTTATTTTGATTTTTAATTATTTTTAGGAGTTATATTTTTACAAGTTACCTTTTTAACCCTATATAGGTATAATACCTATGTATTTTGATATTTTATTTTTATTTAGGTATCTTTAATTTATTTATTTTTAATTCTTATTTTATAAAGTTATAAAATACTTTTATATACACAAATATATTTTTATTTTAATTTTCTGATATATTTTGTATATTTAATAAAATACAAGTGTATTCTATACAGGTATAAGTATGTGCAGTATGCCTAGGTATTCTTTATATAGGTATTTTTATTTTTATTTTTCTTTGCATTTTATTTCAATTTTAATGCACATATGTATTAGAAGTAATATTAACAAAATTATAAAAATATAAAAATGAATAAATAATGAATAAAGAATAAATTGAAAATTTTATTCAGTACAAGTATACAACAGGGGTCCAAAACTCAACTTCCAAACCGTAGCTCCGCCAAATGCGAAACCACCGCCATTGGATAGATTATTTTATTCTATATACAATTAAAGGTGAGTTTGCTACATTTGGAGTTGTCAGTTGTGAGATACGGGTCTGGAAAGTTGGGATTTTGGATTCTTATTCAGACCATATCTTTTTGTCTGTACATGATCTTTATGTGAAATAAATTTTGTATTTTTCTTTATAAATTTATCTACAACTTTCATGTACAAAGTTTCTTTATTTGATGAATAAAAAGTGGAACCAAAAATAGGTCCCAAAATGAATAAAGAATGAATAAAAAATATAGGTATTTTCTCTGTGTTTTTGACCTTATCTTCCCCTACTTTATTCCTTGTCGACCTATTCATCAAGATGCCTAGGTCTCGGGGGTTTTGAGTCATAAAATATTTACAATATTTTATTCTTTTTCTTTTCTTTATTTATTCTATAATTTTGGCCTTAATTACAGTAATTTATACACTGTTTGGATGCACATGCATGAATGCTAAGATGCTTGATTTAAGGCTATTCACAGGCATTTGCTAGGGTTTTTGGTGCCAAAATGATAGAATAAAGATGATGAAATGTGGATTCATCACTGGCGTAGCATCATCTCAAGAAGTTGTAGGGCCCGACGGCGAAGCATTCGACAACCAGAGCAAGGCGATAGGGAAGATCAAAGCTCGTTGGGCATGTGTTCTTGAGGTGTTCTTCGTGAACCCACAAGAACTGTTGTATTATTAAGGCGACCTGGATCTAATCTGGGCCTTCACTCATTTGACGAAATGAAGTCCTCATCGGTTGTCCATCTCACCACATGGAGCTCTGCCCTCCCTCCGATCGCATGTTCTAAGGGGTAAATTACTTAGTAACCCTGTTGTCTTTTTGTAATTAGCATTTGGTCCTGTAAACATTTATTTATGTTATAAATTTTATGTAAATTTTGTATCTGGGCCCTCGCTTGTCTTGTAAATTATATATATATGTCATGTGTCAGATCAGCTCACGTGGCACGACACATGATTTGGCAATTAGCACCGAATCCCCTCTGGGTTATTTTGTTGCATTTTAGTCTAAAAATACGTATATTAGTTCAAAACTTTGGTGTATTTGGGTAGCAACTCCCTGACTTTTTATTTTTATTGCAATTATGCCCTTGCTAGCACACTATATTTTTTATTAAATAGCTCATGTTCTTGAAAATTGTGGAAAATTAGAGTAGGTGCTTGATCTGATGCATGTGCGTGCTCTGTTTTCTTTTTCATTTACTTATTTTTTTCCATTGATTAAAAATCATTTAGTTGTTATTCAGTCCTTGCTTAGATATAAAAAGAAAAGAAAAACACTTTTAAAAATTCAAAAAATATATATGTTTTATATTGTTATATAATAAATCTACAGACCAAAAATCACAAAAAAAAGAAAACCTAAAATTGAAAAACCCTTCTAACCATAAAAAATTAGTTTTATAAATCCAAAAAAATAGTTTTCTTCTATTTATTTATATTTATATAATATAGTATGTATTAAAATTAGTTTTGATAAATTCTAGACTTATTTTATATTTTTAAATCATAAAATAATTGAGCTTATTTTTTAACTCCCTGATTCACCGAAATTAGTTTTTGATTTTTTAGTATTATTTAGATATATTTATAAATATAAAAGTCTATATTGACTATACAAATATATAATTATATACTTATTAATATAAGTATTATTAATATAAATACTTATACGTATGTTTAATACCCTAAAAAACAAAAAGGACCATACTTAATTATATTTTCTAGATTTTATATATTTATTATATATTTATGTCAAATATAGTTATTATATTATAGATATTGATATATGTATATACATATATTTATACTTATTAAATAAAAAGAAATGATATAAAAATCAAAAAATAAATAAAAAACAGAAAATAAAAATGTAAAATTATATAAAATTAAATATAATTAAAAACCCACAAAAAACCCTAAAATACACAAAAATAGTTGTTATTTTGTAGACAATGATTATTTGCTTATCCCCGTAACTCTCAGTGGTTCGACACCCGGACTACTTGCACACTAGACACATTTTATCTGAGTTATAATAAATTTTAGCTCACTCCATGTTGCAGTGTTTCATCTTTCATCTATGGGTTAATTGTTGCTTGATTCGCCTCTTGAGTTCGATCACCTCAATGACTGCTAATTGTGTTTGATTAGCAGACCGACCAAGATCATGTCATCAGTAGGACTCACTAATAAGCATCTAGGAGATTCACTTCATCTCCATAGATTCATCTAGACATGCATAAATATAATTTCATTTAGACAAATAAATCGAGTTCTATCACGCTAATAAAAGCATGTTTTGTATGTGACTTTTTATCAACTTGCATGCATATAATGTTAACTTTGAATTTCAGTCTTGCACTTGCATGGAGAATGTTGGAGGCATTGTATGTATTTCTCTTGATCATACATCATGATATCTCATTGCATCAGCTTTTCTCGACATCTTGCTATTGATTGACAACTTATGACTTTAAATGGAATCGGGATTGGCCGTTAGCCGTGGTTGATTGAGTGTATACACATCAATCTCAATGATAACCTAAGCATAAAATTGAGACTTATAATGCAAATCGGCCTCAATAAAATGGAGTAAAATTCACCTTGGATTGTGGGAGATCAAACTTTGATATTATACGCAGTATGTTGAGAGGTGAGGTTGCATCCCTAGGATAGTGCTCAAACCCTATCATAAGCCTTGTGTAACAAACATATATTTTAGATGATCACCAATAAAATCGACAAGATAAAATAATTGATATTTGTTGATTTTCATGTGTGAGTTGGTGAACTAAGGGTGTTTTCCTGAATGATTGAGCATTGATTGGATATTCTGCCCAACCCTCCCGCAACGGTATACATTCCATTATTCCATCTCCGTAGATTCATTCATCTTTGGAGATCAAGCATCTTGCATATCTATTTTACTCTAACCCTAATTGGTCTCCCGGTTCCCCTTCCTTAGTTCCATATTCAACATACTTAAGCTACTCTTTAGACTAAGTATCGGGGGAACCATGTCCACTTTTGAGTGTTCACCTTGGGTCTCTCCATCTTCAATGCATATTTCTATCGTTAGGCTCTTCTAAACATAAATATTTGGGAGACCTGAGCCCCTGTTATCTTCTATTCTTCACCTATTTGATCCCTCTTTCAGTCCTCTTCTTATACTTAGGTTAATTATAACCTAAGTATAGGCGGGAACCTGAGTCAGTTCTCATATATCACCTTGTATTTTAGCATGAGCTATGACTTCATATCACTTTGTGCTATGAGGACATAACAAACACTAAGTATTGGTGGTGTACCGTATATATTTCATATATACTTTCGCCATAACTCATATTTTGAAAATTTTTGAACCTTTTTTGGGCAAGGGTAAAGTACCTGTGAACTGATTTGTGTAAAAAAGTTTGTAAATACTTTGAATTTTTTTCCAACTGTGTGACTTTGTTTTGAAAAATGTTTGACAATAGTTTGAAAATGGGATTTCACTTGTTTTAAAAACCATTTAAAAAAGGTTTGAATATATATACATATATATTATGTGACATGGTTTGAAAAATGCTTTCAAAACTAAGAGTGAAAATGAGACTAATTTGTGTTTGTAAATACTTCTAACCTTGTTCAAAAGCCCATAAAAATCAGGAAAACTAAAAATTCTTTAGTAATAGTTCTAATTACTAAACTTAAAAAATGAGTATCTACTTTTCAACGAGGGAACTACGGTCTCCCTTATCAAGGTGGATGGTTAAAAGACAACATGTATGGCACCGTCTTGAAGTAACACGGGTAGCCGTTTGATGGTCTGTACTTACAATCATACTGGCTTAAAGTGATGTAACTAGTCGTATGAGTTCAGACTAGTAATCATTTCTCTAAAGAATTAAAAAGGCAATAAAAATTTTCAAAATTCAATAATTATAAAAAAACATTAAATGTCGAGTTGGTGTATCCCTAACACAATTACTATCACTCAAGGATTGAGGAATTGAGAACACTTAGTTTATGAGGTTTTAAGAGCCTGAATTAAACAACCTTAGTCATTAGGGTTTGAGACTTAATAATCCACACTTCCCTATTTTGAAAGATATGGGTGTTATATTGCACATTTCATCCCTAACTTTATGAATATGATCAGCACATCACATGCACAACTGCACGAATGATGAGATGAGTTGAGGTTTCATTTGAGGGACTGCGATTTAAGATTTGAGTCTAGACATGATTCTATGATGCTCAAGGATGGGATAAAATCGATGAAAGCTTCATGAAACCCGAGTGTCAACAACCCTAGCCAGTAAGAGAACTAGTCAACATATGTTCCAGGGTGTGATTAAACTTAATAATTTATTGATCAGTGTGTGTCAACTTGGTAAAAGCAGTGGAGCTAGCCAAAAGAAAAAGAAAAGAAATGTTGAAAGAAAAGCCCTCTCAATACAAAGTCAAATACAAAAGAACTTACATCAAAGGCAAGCGCTCCCAACCATTTCAAAGTGTCCACTTGGACCAAAGCTATTAGGACCATAGGAGTCGGGCTAGCACTCAAAAAGGGCTCTGCATCATAAGCGATACAAGTCATGGTGTTGAAGATATATTAGATATTCAAAAAAGACACACCCCATTGTATTCCTAAGAAAACAAGAGTAGACGATTCCAAATTCTCTTGACGGACACACCGATCAATAAATAGAAATAAATATGTGTTGAATAATAAGGCACTCAAGAGGATCCTTATTCCAATGAGAGGGAGAGAAGAAATGACATAAACCTATACCCTCCATCAAATGGCTTCCCACCTTCACTTTCAAAGTCTGACAAACTACTGAGACGGTGGATTGATGCAAGAACTGATTTATCCCCTAGCGTTGATGATTGAGTCTTGAGAAGAGTCTCTTGAACTGGGACTTTGGGTGACATTTCGACTCGACTCTCATGAATGCAGTGTACACTAATTGTCATATCCTTATGCTATATGTACATATAGAGAGTATGATAATTAGAGAAGTTGGATTCTTTTTTACTAGAGCTTGGTTCAGATTAGAATTTCAGGATCACTAAAATCAAGGTTTCTCGATGAATTAAGTCTTGAAATTTCACATCCACATACAGTGAGTAATCTGACTTAATTAATCTTTAGATGCTCAAGGACGAGTATAGTTTAAGTATAGATGGTTGATGAATCTGAGATTAATCATATTATTTATTTGTTTTTATTATTATTCTGACTTAAATAATTCAATAAGATCTTGATCTAATTAACTTAAATTAAGAATTAACCATTTGCAATTAACCAACCTTAATTATTGTATATATTTAACCCTGTTATTGTGTTATATTTTACATGTTTCTTATTTATTTAAAATCCCTAAAAGTAGAGTAATTATTATATACATTTGTTTTGACATAAAAAAAGAAATAAAAAATACAAAAAATAACAAAAAAATAAAAGCAAGTGTTTTTAATGCTTCCAAAAATTTTAGTCTGTACAAATGACCTATTTTGACTTTTTGTTCAACATAAAACTTGTAGATCTCATCGAGATCTACAACTTTCATATTATGCACTTTTTCTAATTCAGTTTGTAAGTATTTCTTTTTTTATTTATCTTTGGTTTTCTCCTTTTCCTTAATCATCATTAGGCCGCATGTCCCGCCTCTTTAATCGCCACCTGCTCTCATGTCCACCATCTGATCATTCTTATCGGTTGCATCTCCACCACCCGAGTCCGCCTCCTTCTCAATCATTGGATCACATGATCGAACGGTGGAGACTTCTTCTTCCACCTCCACTAACCCCTTGTCGCACATGTAAAGCCTCGCCACACCTCCCTCTTCTTCCATTTTTAGATACCACCTCAAAATGCCTCCCCATAATCTCATGCCTCTCCGATCTGTCCCTAACGTCCCTCTCTCTCGCAGGACCCTCCCTCATTCAACTCCTATCTTCTATGGCCTCCAAGCAATGGACAGATCACCGCGACCACTCTCCTATAATCGATGGTCCACCTCCATAAAACCTCTGTCTCTACCCTAACCGATGGTCCACCTCCATACAACCTCCATCTTTGCCCCTCCCACCTTTTCCACCTTCACGAGGACTTAGGCCCAGCATTGCTCCACCTTTCCATGACTGGAGAAGGGTAGATCAGCGATGCGACAATCACCTAGCCTCGATGAGACCTATGACCTCCAGGTCATGCCACGACCAAGTGACGGTCATTTGAGCTGCCCTCCAAGGCTAAGAGGGTGTAACAATGACTAGATCTCCATCATGTGCTCATCTCGAGCCTCGATTCGCCTTGCATCGTTCTTTAATCTTCCAGGTAAGTAGCATTTTTTTCATAGTATTTTCTCTAAATTAATTAGGTACATTAAAACACCCCCATCACCTTTAGCTTCACTGCACCTCATTCATTCACATGCACAAGCTCGTCCACCACCATTCTTCTTCCAGAACCTCATCCATCCCAGGTATTCTCCTCCACCTACAAAGGAGGAGAACCCAACCAGGGCACTACGCTCTCCCCCTTCACAACCTACCGCTCACCTCCAACATGCACGCACATGGGTCAGTTTCCTCTCTAACATAGACATGTAGCTTCTTATTCAATGGGGGGAGCCTCGTTGTGTGCTCTGATATGGAGGTGTTTCTCTAGCGAGGATTGATCAACCATCTAAACCAGATCCTTCCTTTGGTCCTTTAGATCCCCTTGGACATTGCCTACTGGCAAAGGTGATACCGCCATCAGTGAGGAGTCAGGAGTCGGGAGGAGCTCTGATGGTGTCATTGGAGAACAACCATGTCCGTCGCTTCGGAGCAGAGGAGGAGATGAAGCCCAACATATAGATACCATCAGATCTCCTTGATCCAACAGTTAGCCATGACTCCCAACCTCCTATCTGCACTAGTATCCTTGGTAGAGACAAAGCGGTTATGAAGCGTAGAGGTGACTACACATGGCCTCCGAACCTACACCAGTCTAACCCTTCGCACGAGCCTCCACGTGCATGCAGTACGTGTGAGGTGAAGGGTATTTTGTTGATTTGATAATAATATGTCTTTTGGGACTTATTTTATTTTCTTATTTTATACCACAAATCAATAAACTTTAAATATGAATTTTGTACGTAAAAATACAAAGAAAAATATAAAATTTATTTCATTTAAAAATAATGAACAGTATGACTGGGACATTGATGAATCCACATTTTATCATCTTTATTCTATCATTTTGGCACCAAAAACCCTAGCAAATTCCTGTAAATAGCATTAATTATAGCATCTTAGCATTCATGCATGTGCATCTAAATAGTGTATAAAACACTGTAATTAAAGCCAAAATTATAGAATAAATAAAAGAAAAGAAAAAGAATAAAATATTGTAAATATTTTATGACCCAAACCCCTGAGACCTAGGCATCTTGATGAATAGGTCGACAAGGAATAAAAGTAGGGGGAGATATGGGTTAAAATACAGTAAAAATACCTTTTATTTTATCCATTCTTTATTCATTTTGGGACCTATTTTTGGTTCCACTTTTTGTACATCAAATAAATAAACTTTGTACATGAAAGTTGTAGATAATTAAATATAGAAAAATACAAAATTTATTTCACTCAAAATTAATACACAGATAAAAAGTTGTGGTCTGAATAAGAATCTAGAATCCCCACTTCCCAGACCCGTATCTCACAAATGAAAACTCCAAATGCAACAAACTCACCTTTAATTGTATATAGAATAAATTAAGCTATTTAATGGCGGTGGTTTCGCATTTGGCGGAGCTACGGGTTGAAAGTTGAGTTTTGGACCCTTATTGTACATTTGTACTGATTAAAATATTCCATTTATTATTAATTCATTATTTGTATATTTTTATATTTTATAATTTTGTAAATAGTACTTATAATAATTATGTACATTAAAATCAGAATAAAAATGCAAAGAAAACTCAAAATAAAAATACTTGTATATTAGATATATAAATACAATACCTATATGCAGACCTATACAATACCTACTTAGATTTTATTTAATATACAAAACATATCAGAAAAAGAAAAAAAATATATTTGTGTATATAAAAGTATTCTATGATTTTATAAAATACTAATAAAAATAATAAAATTAAAATACACAAAATAAAAATAAAAGACTAAAACATATAGGTAATATACCTATAAGGGGCATAATAGGTAACTTATAAAAATATATTCCATAAAAATATATAAAAATCAGAATAAAATACTACATAAAATAATAAATATTTTTTTATTTTATAACCTTAATTTAATAAAATTATTTTCGATTTTTAATCTAATTTTTAAATCTTTTTCAGGACCTTTTTCCTGGTTGGTCCACGTGGACCAACCAGGGGGCAGTCACAGTTGACCTCGGTCAACTGTCTGTCCTAGGCCCTGTGGCTGCTGTCAGACCTTGGTTTGACCCCCTCTTTGTCGATTTTTCTAGCCTCCATCTTGCACTTTTTGAGATCGAGTCCTTCATGACTTTTGTCTCTCGATTCTTGGTCTATCACGCCCTTGCGTTTTTTGGGGGACAGAGCCATCGATTCGCCAGAGCTTGCTCGATATTTGGAGCACCTTGGTCATCTAGTCAACCAACATATATGGAAGCCCGACCTTTCAATTCGAATTCGAACACCTTCGGTCCACCCTTCCTCGCTCCGCTCGTGCTCCAAGCCTTCCTGGAGGTGACAGCTCCAGCGTGGTGCCTTCAGCCAGGGAAGAGGAAGTCGGAGGCGTCTCCACCACCTCCCGCAACTCCGGCGGCTGAGGTACTCTTCCCTCCGGTGTACACCGTCGAGGAAGCCGCTTCACCCATTAATTTTTCATGCATTAGCTTAGCCTTAGTCGTCGGATCAAAACCCCTCTAGAAATTTTGAAATCCATCGTGTGATTCGCCCAATCTCATCTCCTCACCGGAGCACAACTCCGGCCGAGCACCACCCTATCGTTTTGCGCCGCCCCTTCGCCACCGCAGGGTCCAGGCAACTTGCCCTGGACCCTCTCACTTTGTTTTGCAGGTCAAGGAGCTTTGACTCGCTCTTGGAGGCGATTTTGGAGCCTCGCCGGAGTTCGCGAAGCTCCCCAGCTCCGCCACCCTCCCACGAGCACCTAGGCCATCGCCGAGCCTTTTTGGTGCCACCAGTAGCTAGAGGAGACCTCAGGGACCTTCCAGCCGCATTTTGGAGCCAAGAACATCACCGGAGGAGGAGCAGCACCGCGGAGAACCTCGGCTCGCCGGAGTTCTTCCGCGGTTCTTGCTCCAGCCCCCGCCGCCGTCGGATCAAGGAGGAGCCCCAGACGCTACAGTTGCCGTTAGATCGAGCCCGATCTCCACCGTCGGATCTTCTCGCGAGGATCTAATCCTAGCCGTCCAAGCCGAAGCGTCATCGCGTGACCAGGGTGCGCCACGTGTCAAGTGAACGACCCACCGCCGTTCGATCTCCTGAGCGAGGGATTTTTGCAAGTATACCCTCGCGACTTTTGTAATTTTCTTTTAGTCCTGAAACTTTAAATCGTAGTTTAAGATTTTTGTAAAATTTGCAAGTAGACCCTTAGACTTTCCATAATTACACATAGGTCCTCTGCCACGTCACCTCACGTGACCTATTCACGTGAGGTGTGGGCATTTTGCAAGGAGGCCCTTGGCCCTTTTATTATTTCGTTTCAGTACAAGGAGTTGTAGTTTAAATGTTAAACTTTTGTGAAAATTGCATGTAAGCCCCCAAGGGTTTTTGAAATTCCATTTCAGTCTCTGTTAGGCGCGTGCAAGTCACGCGCCCTGTTGGGTATTTTGCGCCGACACCCTTACGGGTTTGGGAATTTGTATTTGGTCCTTGAAATTAAATACTAAGTGCTATATTTTGTGGAAAATTGCTTGGATGCCCCTGGACTTTTGTGTATTTGCATATATACCCCTGCCAGGTTGTGACATTTTTGTGAACTTGTTTGATTTATTTAAGGCATCATTGTAACTTGAAAAATTCCACAAAAATCACATTAAGCTCTTGTGTGCTTGAGCTTTGACGCCATATTTTTAGTTTTTGATTTTATTGCATTTTCACATTTATTAAAAATCAAAAACTTGCTTTTTGCCTACTGTCTTGCTTAGAAAATACAAAAAAATATTAAATAACCTCGAAAAATTCTAAAAAAATTCCCTACTGTCTATTTTAACCATTTTAGTGTCAGTCCAAAAATCACTAAATTGCAAAAGAAAAACCTTAATTTGAAAATACCTCAAAACTTCAAAAAAATCTAGGAAATTATAGAAAACTCCAAAAAATGCAAACTCAACTCCTGTAGGTTCTATATTTTATCCTCTTTATTTAAAAAATAGTTTGGGAAAATTTTGTGGCTGTTTGATATTTTTAATTCCCATTTTACCCCCAGCCAGTAGTTATTTCCATGTTTTCCTTTATTTTGCTATTTAAGAATACCAAAAATATTTTGAAAGAATACCCAAAAAGCACAAAAATAGTAGAAAATCATAAAAATACCAAAAAGATTTTATTTCTGAAATTTTGGCTATTTTTGCATTTTTTTTAAATATTGTAGCACCTCTTTTATTACCTTGTTTATATTTTTCAATATTGAAAAAGAAAAAAAATTAAAAATTATAAAATATAAAAAAATCAAAAAATTAAAAATCAAAATACAAAAGTAAAAATTAATTAAAAAAATTAAAAACCCACAAAAATATTTGCTTGCATAGTATAGACATCACTTCACCTTCACTCACACACACATTAATTTGAGCTACCATGTTTGTTCCCTGTGTTCGAACTCTCTGCATACTTGTCCTATACACCATTTATGTAGAGTTAAAAATAAATTTTAACTTCACATTGCTTGTCATTGTTTGATATCTATAGTGTGGGTTAATTGTTGATTAATTAGGGATTTTTAGCGGTCACTGCAGCGACCCTCATGTTCCCGCTTTGTGTGGAATACACGACCCTAAAAATTCCTAGTTATCAAATGGCGCCGTTGCCGGGGAGCAACAACGAGTAGTTTATTATTTTGTTTGATTGTGTTATTTATCTACCAATGCTTCATTTTATCTCTCTTGCATTTCTGATATATCTTGTTGAGTTTTTCTGACCACTCTTTTTCTTGTCTTCTTGCGAGGGACCGTAGAGCGAGGCGGATCGCCTAGGGGATCCGAAGCAACCACGTGAGGCGGAGCCGGCTTTTTTTAAGCCAAGCCGGCTGGAGAGAGCAGGAGGAGTGAGAGAGTTCTTAGATTAGTTTGCATTTTATTTTGTTAGAGAGTGACTATTAATTTGTAATAATACATGGACTTGGACACTCTTAGACACTTCGGGCCTAATTTCCGGGTGTTTATTCACCTAGGGGCTCACCGCGGTTTTTCTTCGTGTTTTGCGATTGTCATTTTCCGGTTTTGTTTTCATTTTCATTTCTTTTGTGGATTGAGCCCTTAGCTGTAGGCTTGCTTGTTCGGTTAGATTAGGTCCAAACACACTAATAACCTTTGCATGTTCCTATAGATCGTATTTGGACTTAGTCTAATTAAACAGTTAGTCATTAGTCTTCGATCCGCGCACCGCGAGCTCATCCCGCCAAGCGCTTCTCCTAAACTCGATGTGTCGAGAGAAGGAGGGGTGATCCTAGACCGGAAATTAGGATTGGGGACTAGTGGTTGACTTGTGGTTCTTCACGCTAGTAGTTGCCTATCTTAGGACGATTTCCGCATTTGCATACCGGCATGTAGTTAGGTTTATAAAATTCTGCTTTGCATCTCGCATGGAGAGAGCTAGGATTCGCTGTAAGTCTTCTTACTTTGCATCCATCATTTAGGCACAAAGGTGAGATTTCTACCTTGGTGTCGACTTGCATTGGCTTTTCCGACTCTATTCTCCCTCTGTTTTTGGACAAAGTTGGATCAAGAAAATACAAAAATTGTTAGGCGCTTGTTTGAATTTACTCAAAAGAAGCGATAACACCAAAAAAATTAATTAGAAAAGGGACTACTAAGAAAACCTTGACCAAAAATAAAATTGGTAATTGGATTCATTGATTGGGGAGAGTAACACCCTCACTTGTATTCAGGTTGCATGGGAAGGTCTCCTTCCAGGTGAGCAGTGTGCTTCGTAAGGATTAGAGCTCAAATCCCAACTTGTGGCTGCCTTGTGTATCTTCTGGATTTCTGAAGTATTGGCGCTACTATCGTACGTAGGCGAGTAGGGCTTGGTCGCCATTGGTAACTCACTATTGTGTGAGCACCGACCTTGTCCGAAGTACCGAGCATAGGCCACGCCTTCAGGGGTGTGTCTGTCTCACCGTCTGCGTCCGAGTAGGATCTTGCACGCTCACGGGTGATTCCGTTGCAAGCGAGATCCGAAGTATCGGTTTCGCCTATCGGCTTCCTCCCTCTTATTCTTTGCTGAGTAGGGATCCAGGAAGGGTTATAAGGACCTTAAAAAGCGCAAGCTACAGGTTACACAGGAGGAGGACAAGTACGTGAATAATTTTCTGGCAGTACTCTCTCTCCTTTAGGCATAGCGCTCTAAGGACTCGTGAAAAGATTAATTCCTGAATTCAAGCTAAAACCGACAAGATAAAAGCCAAACCTTCACGGCTTCATGTGTTGAGTTGGTGAACTCACCCCTGTTTTGTGTTTGATTGCTAGTTCTATTTAGGTCAAGATCAAAAACACAGCACAATTGTGCACACTTTTTGTAACATCCGGGAATTCGCGTAAACCCGAACTCGTCCGATTTTGGGTCTAATGAACCCAAAAACGTTGTCGGTCAATACTAAACAACCTAAAACGACCAATTTATCATGAATCAAAAGTCTTTCGGATGAAATCGACCAAAAATCAATCCCTTCGTATTGCGTGCCGTGAAAAGCCGCGACGCAAATTCGGAAACCGCAAAACAAATCGAGACCGTCATTAGATCCGATTCGACGACACAAGACCAACGGAATCAACCGTTCGTCAATCGGAGGCCGTTTGATATTATTAAATCTCAAAATTTAATCTTAAACAAAAACGTATCCGAAAATTTCGGGTATTCAAAACTCGATCAGAAGTATATCAATATTATACTCATTTTGATCGTCGTTGAAAGACGATCAAATCGAGATACTTCGCGTCGAAAACGAAGACCCGAGGTGACCGTACGGTTCATTTTAAGTTTGTCAAAAAAAAATATTAAAACTTAATTCCAGTAGCAGTCAGCTACTGTTTAAAAAATATATATATAATATTTTCTCTGTACAGACTGTACAGGTCGGTAGTTTTAAAAATTTCTTTCCCCTCCACTTAGCTTTCCTCCTAATGCCACTTGGCATCCAAAGAAAACCTCTTATTTCTATATAAACACCAACACACACAGCCCTTAATTACTCCTGAAATTTCCCTTCCATCTCGTCTCTCCAAAACCAACGAAGAAAGAAAGCTCTTGCTGGAAGCCCTCCCTCCTTGTTGCTATTCCAAGCAGCTGGGCTGCTGCTCCAGCAAGCCAGCTCCTGCAAGGAGCTGCTGTAGCCAATTTCCAGCTCCTGGAAGCTCCTGCTAGAGTCCTTTCTGTAGCCCATGTTGCTGCCTTCTCCATTCCATAGCTGATGCATGCTTGAATCAGACCATCTACGATAAAAAAATTGGTACAGTCCCTAACCATCTTCCTTGCTGCCATGCATGTCCTTCTCCTTAATCACACTTTTCATTCTATTGGTAATTATATCTAAGATTTCCTGTTGTTGCAAATCTGGCCTGATTTTATAATTAAATTCTTGAATATATGGTATTGGGTCTATCTATATAAGATGACTGTGCACTGCAGGGGGTAAATTTGGTGTTAATTCGTAACTTTTGAAAGAGGTTAGAATGTGCTCCTGGTAGTGCTGAAGTGAGTACGATGGTGATCTTAGAAAGTTTGGATGTCTTCAAGAATAAAGTTTCTACAATGACGTGAATCGGCAAGAAAGAAATGGGTTTGTAAAAAACAAAAATCTGATCCATAAATTCTAGGGATTTAGAAAAAACTGGAAATTTATGAAGTTTAAATCTAGCCACCTATTTTGTGAAATTATAATGTTAAGATGAACAATTAGTAATAATATCTAGCTTCAATATGTGACTTCTACAAAATTATCGACACAGGTGGTTGTTTATTTTCATGATAAGTAGATATTCTTATAATTTTGGGTTAGTATGTAAATTGGATCAATAATAAATTCATCCGTTGATATTACTCAAGGTAAAAAGAGAAGAGTAGAGTGTGATCTTTAAATCTGAAAACGTATAAAAAAAATAATTACAGTTGGTTTTGAAAATTTAGAAATAAACCAGGGAAGATTATCTATATTCTTTAGATCCTCCTCGAGAACACCCAGGATAAATATCTTCACGTGACCGTCATCTATGCAGCCAATTATGTTAAACATAGAAAAATGTTAATTGGTACATATGGAGAATAACTTAATTATGACACTCCAAAATACATAACCAATTAGCCTAATCCCTTGAGTATAAGTTACGGAGACAAGGTGTAGAGTCAGAAAATTATGACAAGGAAACCCAGACAACTGCCAGGAAGGGAATCTAAAAAAAAAAAAAGAAAAAAAATTTAATTAACAGGCTATTCAGATTATTTATATCAACTTAGACTTGGAGAATTTAGTTTTGATATTTTTAGATGAAATTAATTGAGCAAGGGACAACCATACAGATGTCATGATTTAGAGTGGGATTGATAAGAGTTTTCCTGTATAGGAATGTTCAATGCTAGTAGATAACATGAAGTTGCAGAATGAAATAGAGGCTATAATGAGGCTTTTGGGAAATGTTTCTTTAAATATATTTATCTATGTACGTATACAGATTTAGGTGTATCTACAGATAAACTTACGTGACTTTTGTTGGTGAGGGATGGAGTGTTATGAAAAGAGTGCTATATAGAGATAGATTTCCATGAGGGCCATGTTGGGTAATTATTAATTATTAATGAATTGCACTTGGTATATATATATATATTAATTGTATCACTGGAATCAGAAAAATGATAAGCAACAATTGACGTGTCTTTTTACTCTTTA
Organism: Ottelia alismoides; assembly: GCA_037367405.1. Classification (NCBI taxonomy): domain Eukaryota; kingdom Viridiplantae; phylum Streptophyta; class Magnoliopsida; order Alismatales; family Hydrocharitaceae; genus Ottelia; species Ottelia alismoides. The sequence goes on along the minus strand of JAZKJV010007434.1, from coordinate 767,954 downwards.
TGTCAATCAACTTAGAATGTTAATGAGGGTTTTAGTGTAATCTAAACTTCTTCAGATCTGTGTATTAGTTCTAAAATCTATATTTTAAAGAACTCAATAATTGCGGGTTTTGTGCGAATTAAAACACCAGAACCAGATCAGTCTTTTGTTCTGAATTTCACAATATTAGTATAAAAAAAAGGGTGAAATTCTAAGTGTTTTTAGAATACTAATCATCTTCATCAATGATCGTTATTTTAACCTACTACATGAATACAACATATCACAATGATCATGTGGACCGCTCAATTAGATCTGAAAAGCAAATCATATGAGGCATGGAAGTATAAATATATGACCAGTAAACTTAAGTGTTTAATAAGAATCCGTAGCAGGAATGGATTCATCTTTTAGATACACCGTTATCTATGGACCACTATCAATAAGGTAGTTGATCAAGATATCTAGATCTGTATCAAATATTAATACTCTTCTTTTATGAAGTTGGTAAATGATTTCCAAGATTGAAGATGAAGAGAGCTAGATCTGTATTACTAATCTCAAAAAGGGAATTTAGAAGGAAAGTAGACAAGCAAATGAAATTGATTGTGAGTCGGAAATGACTTATAAATTATATTGCCGGTCGTGGTGGCCTTTTACACCGGATCGTGCGAGGGGGTGGTGACCCTCACCTGGGCGGAAGAAAGGAAGCCCAGTTTGGGCAGCGGCCGCCAAGTGCGCGGGTCTAGGATCCCAGTCCCTTTTCGATTTTTACGCGACGTCGCAATGTTTTTACGCCTCGTTGGGATCCCGACTTTAGACCATTCCGCTGACCCTGTTTTAGGATACCCAGGCGGGGGATCCTTGGTTTTCAGTTTTACGTACGAGCTCGGTTGCCCGTTACCGGTCGGGCTGTTTTTCTAGAGTGACTTTTCCGGGAAGTCCCTCTCACCCGTCTCAGTGGCGTAGTTGGGGAGTAGACCTATCCCTCTATCGGACCGCACTTCCAATTAGAGGGCGAGACGGAAGAGCCATTTGCAGGCTTCTTCACCGCTTGAGTTTTCTTTCGCCAAACAGACTTGGCGATTCTACATCCAGATCACCCATATCTACATCTACATCTAAATAATCAAGAGCTACATCTGAGAGAGTTACCGTAAAGGTTTGGAGGAAAGTACAATTAAAATTGAAATGATTAGAAGTGACTTTAATCTGATTCGAAATCCCTATAAGTTAATGGACGTGTTGGAAACTTAGTTAGGATGCATTACACAACACCGCATGCCTACGGAGGCCCCCCAACCCTAAGGTACATTAATACCTTAGAGTCATAGTGTGAGGTTACACACAGACCAAGACCACGGACTATCCACTAACTTAAAAGGAGTAAATAGAATTAAGGATCAAATCCGTCATCATTATATCAGTCCACCATCGGAAACCATGACACGATCTCAATGACAAGAAAGTAGCATTTATAAGTAGCCATCAAGTTCCGCAACATGATCTCCAAGACCCAAAATCATGATCTTAAAATACATGAAATCATTATATGTTAGGGTTTTTCATCTAAACTTTATATATATATATATATATATATATATATATGGGATGAATGGAAAAAAAGGGAGAACAAATGAACTCATTACCAAACAGTTGAAAACATTTTTACTTATGCAAGTAGATGTAAATAGTACTTATACACCTTTCTACTTGCTCTCTTTTGCACATTAAATTACTTGTTATTTATTTTAAACTACGGGTTGTATTCACGTTTGTGACTCCTTTTCTTCCTTGCACGCATGGCAGGAAAGGAGTCTATTGTTTAGTAGCTATACAGGGTTCCAGAAGACAAGGTCTATACTAGACGGTATGTTATTCTTTTTGTCTCAGTTTTTGTTCGGTTGTTAATGTTATGTGCTTCTTTTCTCTTCAGTCAGATTTTGGGATATACTGTATATACTTTCAGACATTGTACAGGTTGAAAATGAAATGAAAGTTAATGAAATAAATTCTTGGTGACATTTATCTTTATTATCTTGTGGTTGTGAATGTGAATGTCGAATGTCACTTGCAAATATATTCATGGCGAAAAATTTCCCCATAAAATTATATTTTTAATGCGATGTCATAAATAGAATATTGCGAATTGTGTCGTAAACGGGTACCCAGATCCTGAGGGGTTGATAAATTGGTATCAGAGCAGTGGTACCCCGATACGCACATTCGCGGTATTACAATTCCGATCGCATTAAGTTCTCAGATAACGTCAGTCTTCCACTTGTCGTAATTCCGAGAAGGGAAATATGACATTCATATTCAATTACCACAGATGTCACCAATTTCATTAATTTTCATATTATATCCCAAGAAGAGAAAAAGCATATATTATAAGTATCTCCAAATGGTACTTTTACAACTAATTATGGTTCTCATACAGAACCATGGCATCCCGACCAGGCCAGGAGACTGAACAGTTAGCACACATACTGATTGCTCTTATCGAGCTTTCCACATTTTAATTGATTCTGGAACGACACACATTTTCCTTTCTTCGAGGCTACTAGTTTCTTTAGGTAGAGTCGCAGGGACTCTTTCTTCTACATATCACTTCCAAGGGCCAGGTGGCCAGTTGTTTATCATTTCACTATAGCCAGGCACTTGCCTGTACTGATTGGAGGTCATGAGATGATTGCAGATTGTCTACTTCTGCAGCTTGATGAGTTTGACTTGATTTTGGGCATGGATTGGCTGCCTACTCATCATGCACTTGTTGATTGCTTTAGGAAGACCGTTGTCTTCAGGATTCCAGATCTACCCGAGTTCACTTTTGAGGATACTACACATGACTCCACCATGGAGTACATTTCGGTATTGCGAGCCCAGCGACTTGTTGACCAGGGTTGCGATTCATATCTTGCTTTTGTTTGGGAGGTGTCTGATCAGGAGCCGATGATACAGGATATCCGAGTAGTATCTGAATATCCAGATGTATTTCCTAACGAACTACCAGGGCTACCTCCTGAGAGAGAGATCGAGTTCGAGATCATATTGCTGCCAGATACACATCCGATCTTTATGGCACCATATCGCATGGCACCGACCGAGTTGAGGGCGCTGAAGGTGCAGCTACAGGAGTTACTTGATTTGGGATTCGTGAGGCCGAGCACTTCGCCTTGGGGTGCTCCGATTCTATTTGTCAAGAAGAAGGATGGATCCATGAGGTTATGCATTGATTACAGACAGTTGAACAAGAGAATGGTGAAAAACTGTTATCCCTTGCCACGTATCGATGATTTATTTGACCAGCTCCCAGGGATCTTCGGTTTTCTCGAAGATCGATCTTCGCTCAGGCTACCATCAGCTGAGGATTCGAGAGACAGATATTCCGAATACAGCTTTCAGGACTCGCTATGGGCATTACGAGTTTATGGTGATGCCGTTTGGGCTCACCAATGCACCTGCGGCTTTCATGGATATGATGAACCATATCTTCCGTCCATACTTGGACAAGTTTGTAGTGGTGTTCATCGATGATGTACTCATTTACTCACGGAATGAATGGGATCATGCGAATGATCTACGGACTGTCTTGGATACCTTACGGGAGCACAAGCTATATGCCAAGTTAATCAAGTGTGAGTTCTGGTTATCCCAGGTCTCATTTTTAGGGCACGTCATTTCTGGAGCAGGTATCGCTGTTAATCCTGCGAAGATTGATGCAGTTATGTCTTGGGAGCAACCTAAGACAGTTACTCAGATTCAGAGCTTCCTCAGATTAGCGAGCTATTACAGACGCTTTGTCAGCATATTTTCACGCATCGTCTGTCCATTGACACGATTGACGCAGAAGGGAGTTCCATTCATTTGGGACAATTCATGTGAGCAGGCCTTCCAGACACTGAAGGAGAGATTGACTGCAGCGCCCATTCTTGCTCTTCCTTCAGGCACTCGGGACTATGCAGTCTACACAGATGCATCTGGAGAAGGTAAGGAAGCATTATTGATGCAGAGAGGACAGGTGATTGCTTACGCATCGCGGTAGTTGTCTTTTCCTTAAAGATCGGACGCCACTATCTATATGGAGTGAACTTTGAGATTTTCACGGATTACAAGAGTCTGAAGTACATCTTTGATCAGAAGGAGCTGAACAGGAGACCACCATGATTACTGCAGTCTCTCCCCATTTTCGAATGGAAGTGGAAGAGCATTTCTATGGATTTTTGTCACGGGATTGCCGAAGACACCGGGTGGCTATAATTCCATTTGGGTCGTTGTTGATAGGTTGACCAAGTCAGCCCATTTCATACCTGTTAACACGACTTACACTCCATCCAGATTGGCCAAGCTCTATGTGCAGAACATCATCAAACTGCATGGTACACCACGAGAGGTGGTGTCTGATAGGGATTCGAGGTTTACATCTCATTATTGGCATCAGTTCATGTCAGCACTACAGACAGAGCTGAAGATGAGTTCTACATATCATCCACAGACTGACGGTCAGAGTGAGCGCACCATTCAGACGCTTGAGGATCTACTTCGCGCATGCACTTTGGAGTGGACCATCTGCCATTAATGGAATTCACGTACAACAACAACTATCACTCCAAAGTGATAGTATTGGCATGGCACCATTCGAAGCCCTATACAGGCGGAGATGCCTCACACCTCTCATTTGGCGTGAGGTAGGCGATCATGCTTTATATTCCGTAGATCTCTTGGAGGAGACTGCGAGAGTTGTTGATCTTGTGAGACGGAGGCTTTTGACGGCACAGAGCCGCCAGAAGAGCTATGCAGACCGTCAGAGAAGAAATTTGGAGTTCCAGGTAATCCAATTATTTTCTCTCCATCCATTCAATTATGAATTAAATATATTCAACATAAATTTCATATAATGACATTCATGTAAATTACAAGTGGGAGATTGGGTATTTCTCTGTGTATCTCCCATGAAGGGAGTACAGAGATTTGGTGTTTGTGGCAAGTTGGCTCCGCGATATGTTGGACCTTTTGAGATTCTGGCTAGAGTGGGGAAAGTTGCTTGCCGAGTAGCTCTTCCTCCGCATCTTTCTGCTATTCACGATGTCTTTCATGTATCCAACTTAAGGAAGTATGTGCACGATCCTCGACACATTATCAGTTACGAGAATCTCGATGTAAAGCCGGATCTAACTTATGAGGAGAAGCCAGTTCAGATACTTGACCATGCAGTGAAGAAGCTTCGCAGCAAGAAGATTTCATTGGTCAAGGTTTTGTGGCACCGACACGGTGTCAACGAAGCGATATGGGAGACTGAAGCCGACGTGCGGGTACAATATCCGCAGCTATTCTGATGTAATCATCAAAACAAGCTTTTTAATTAAATACATTATAAATATATGGCTTGTTTCTCTTTGAGGTTTTTATGAGTTCAAAACCCTTTGAGGTTTTTATGACCATATTAAATCCAAACAAGATACCTATTAACCTTAACTCGAGTCTCGAGGACGAGACTCCCTTTGAGGTTTTTATAATTGTAACATCCGGGAATTCGCGTAAACCCGAACTCGTCCGATTTTAGGTCTAATGAACCCAAAAACGTTGTCGGTCAATACTAAACAACCTAAAACGACCAATTTATCATGAATCAAAAGTCATTCGGATGAAATCGACCAAAAATCAATCCCTTCGTATTGCGTGCCGTGAAAAGCCGCGACGCAAATTCGGAAACCGCGAAACAAACCGAGACCGTCATTAGATCCGATTCGACGACACAAGACCAACGGAATCAACCGTTCGTCAATCGGAGACCGTTTGATATTATTAAATCTCAAAATTTAATCTTAAACAAAAACGTATCCGAAAATTTCGGGTATTCAAACTCGATCAGAAGTATATCAATATTATACTCATTTTGATCGTCGTTGAAAGACGATCAAATCGAGATACTTCGCGTCGAAAACGGAGACCCGAGGTGACCGTACGGTTCATTTTAAGTTTGTCAAAAAAAAATATTAAAACTTAATTCCAGTAGCAGTCAGCTACTGTTTAAAAAATATATATATAATATTTTCTCTGTACAGACTGTACAGGTCGGTAGTTTTAAAAATTTCTTTCCCCTCCACTTAGCTTTCCTCCTAATGCCACTTGGCATCCAAAGAAAACCTCTTATTTCTATATAAACACCAACACACACAACCCTTAATTACTCCTGAAATTTCCCTTCCATCTCGTCTCTCCAAAACCAACGAAGAAGAAGAAGCTCTTGCTGGAAGCCCTCCCTCCTTGTTGCTATTCCAAGCAGCTGGGCTGCTGCTCCAGCAAGCCAGCTCCTGCAAGGAGCTGCTGTAGCCAATTTCCAGCTCCTGGAAGCTCCTGCTAGAGTCCTTTCTGTAGCCCATGTTGCTGCCTTCTCCATTCCATAGCTGATGCATGCTTGAATCAGACCATCTACGATAAAAAAATTGGTACAGTCCCTAACCATCTTCCTTGCTGCCATGCATGTCCTTCTCCTTAATCACACTTTTCATTCTATTGGTAATTATATCTAAGATTTCCTGTTGTTGCAAATCTGGCCTGATTTTATAATTAAATTCTTGAATATATGGTATTGGGTCTATCTATATAAGATGACTGTGCACTGCAGGGGGTAAATTTGGTGTTAATTCGTAACTTTTGAAAGAGGTTAGAATGTGCTCCTGGTAGTGCTGAAGTGAGTACGATGGTGATCTTAGAAAGTTTGGATGTCTTCAAGAATAAAGTTTCTACAATGACGTGAATCGGCAAGAAAGAAATGGGTTTGTAAAAAACAAAAATCTGATCCATAAATTCTAGGGATTTAGAAAAAACTGGAAATTTATGAAGTTTAAATCTAGCCACCTATTTTGTGAAATTATAATGTTAAGATGAACAATTAGTAATAATATCTAGCTTCAATATGTGACTTCTACAAAATTATCGACACAGGTGGTTGTTTATTTTCATGATAAGTAGATATTCTTATAATTTTGGGTTAGTATGTAAATTGGATCAATAATAAATTCATCCGTTGATATTACTCAAGGTAAAAAGAGAAGAGTAGAGTGTGATCTTTAAATCTGAAAACGTATAAAAAAAATAATTACAGTTGGTTTTGAAAATTTAGAAATAAACCAGGGAAGATTATCTATATTCTTTAGATCCTCCTCGAGAACACCCAGGATAAATATCTTCACGTGACCGTCATCTATGCAGCCAATTATGTTAAACATAGAAAAATGTTAATTGGTACATATGGAGAATAACTTAATTATGACACTCCAAAATACATAACCAATTAGCCTAATCCCTTGAGTATAAGTTACGGAGACAAGGTGTAGAGTCAGAAAATTATGACAAGGAAACCCAGACAACTGCCAGGAAGGGAATCTAAAAAAAAAAGAAAAAAAATTTAATTAACAGGCTATTCAGATTATTTATATCAACTTAGACTTGGAGAATTTAGTTTTGATATTTTTAGATGAAATTAATTGAGCAAGGGACAACCATACAGATGTCATGATTTAGAGTGGGATTGATAAGAGTTTTCCTGTATAGGAATGTTCAATGCTAGTAGATAACATGAAGTTGCAGAATGAAATAGAGGCTATAATGAGGCTTTTGGGAAATGTTTCTTTAAATATATTTATCTATGTACGTATACAGATTTAGGTGTATCTACAGATAAACTTACGTGACTTTTGTTGGTGAGGGATGGAGTGTTATGAAAAGAGTGCTATATAGAGATAGATTTCCATGAGGGCCATGTTGGGTAATTATTAATTATTAATGAATTGCACTTGGTATATATATATATATATATATTAATTGTATCACTGGAATCAGAAAAATGATAAGCAACAATTGACGTGTCTTTTTACTCTTTATGTCAATCAACTTAGAATGTTAATGAGGGTTTTAGTGTAATCTAAACTTCTTCAGATCTGTGTATTAGTTCTAAAATCTATATTTTAAAGAACTCAATAATTGCGGGTTTTGTGCGAATTAAAACACCAGAACCAGATCAGTCTTTTGTTCTGAATTTCACAATATTAGTATAAAAAAAGGGGTGAAATTCTAAGTGTTTTTAGAATACTAATCATCTTCATCAATGATCGTTATTTTAACCTACTACATGAATACAACATATCACAGTGATCATGTGGACCGCTCAATTAGATCTGAAAAGCAAATCATATGAGGCATGGAAGTATAAATATATGACCAGTAAACTTAAGTGTTTAATAAGAATCCGTAGCAGGAATGGATTCATCTTTTAGATACACCGTTATCTATGGACCACTATCAATAAGGTAGTTGATCAAGATATCTAGATCTGTATCAAATATTAATACTCTTCTTTTATGAAGTTGGTAAATGATTTCCAAGATTGAAGATGAAGAGAGCTAGATCTGTATTACTAATCTCAAAAAGGGAATTTAGAAGGAAAGTAGACAAGCAAATGAAATTGATTGTGAGTCGGAAATGACTTATAAATTATATTGCCGGTCGTGGTGGCCTTTTACACCGGATCGTGCGAGGGGGCGGTGACCCTCACCTGGGCGAAAGAAAGGAAGCCCAGTTTGGGCAGCGGCCGCCAAGTGCGCGGGTCTAGGATCCCAGTCCCTTTTCGATTTTTACGCGACGTCGCAATGTTTTTACGCCTCGTTGGGATCCCGACTTTAGACCATTCCGCTGACCCTGTTTTAGGATACCCAGGCGGGGGATCCTTGGTTTTCAGTTTTACGTACGAGCTCGGTTGCCCGTTACCGGTCGGGCTGTTTTTCTAGAGTGACTTTTCCGGGAAGTCCCTCTCACCCGTCTCAGTGGCGTAGTTGGGGAGTAGACCTATCCCTCTATCGGACCGCACTTCCAATTAGAGGGCGAGACGGAAGAGCCATTTGCAGGCTTCTTCACCGCTTGAGTTTTCTTTCGCCAAACAGACTTGGCGATTCTACATCCAGATCACCCATATCTACATCTACATCTAAATAATCAAGAGCTACATATGAGAGAGTTACCGTAAAGGTTTGGAGGAAAGTACAATTAAAATTGAAATGATTAGAAGTGACTTTAATCTGATTCGAAATCCCTATAAGTTAATGGACGTGTTGGGAACTTAGTTAGGATGCATTACACAACACCGCATGCCTACGGAGGCCCCCCAACCCTAAGGTACATTAATACCTTAGAGTCATAGTGTGAGGTTACACACAGACCAAGACCACGGACTATCCACTAACTTAAAAGGAGTAAATAGAATTAAGGATCAAATCCGTCATCATTATATCAGTCCACCATCGGAAACCATGACACGATCTCAATGACAAGAAAGTAGCATTTATAAGTAGCCATCAAGTTCCGCAACATGATCTCCAAGACCCAAAATCATGATCTTAAAATACATGAAATCATTATATGTTAGGGTTTTTCATCTAAACTTTATATATATATATATATATGGGATGAATGGAAAAAAAGGGAGAACAAATGAACTCATTACCAAACAGTTGAAAACATTTTTACTTATGCAAGTAGATGTAAATAGTACTTATACACCTTTCTACTTGCTCTCTTTTGCACATTAAATTACTTGTTATTTATTTTAAACTACGGGTTGTATTCACGTTTGTGACTCCTTTTCTTCCTTGCACGCATGGTAGGAAAGGAGTCTATTGTTTAGTAGCTATACAGGGTTCCAGAAGACAAGGTCTATACTAGACGGTATGTTATTCTTTTTGTCTCAGTTTTTGTTCGGTTGTTAATGTTATGTGCTTCTTTTCTCTTCAGTCAGATTTTGGGATATACTGTATATACTTTCAGACATTGTACAGGTTGAAAATGAAATGAAAGTTAATGAAATAAATTCTTGGTGACATTTATCTTTATTATCTTGTGGTTGTGAATGTGAATGTCGAATGTCACTTGCAAATATATTCATGGCGAAAAATTTCCCCATAAAATTATATTTTTAATGCGATGTCATAAATAGAATATTGCGAATTGTGTCGTAAACGGGTACCCAGATCCTGAGGGGTTGATAAATTGGTATCAGAGCAGTGGTACCCCGATACGCACATTCGCGGTATTACAATTCCGATCGCATTAAGTTCTCAGATAACGTCAGTCTTCCACTTGTCGTAATTCCGAGAAGGGAAATATGACATTCATATTCAATTACCACAGATGTCACCAATTTCATTAATTTTCATATTATATCCCAAGAAGAGAAAAAGCATATATTGTAAGTATCTCCAAATGGTACTTTTACAACTAATTATGGTTCTCATACAGAACCATGGCATCCCGACCAGGCCAGGAGACTGAACAGTTAGCACACATACTGATTGCTCTTATCGAGCTTTCCACATTTTAATTGATTCTGGAACGACACACATTTTCCTTTCTTCGAGGCTACTAGTTTCTTTAGGTAGAGTCGCAGGGACTCTTTCTTCTACATATCACTTCCAAGGGCCAGGTGGCCAGTTGTTTATCATTTCACTATAGCCAGGCACTTGCCTGTACTGATTGGAGGTCATGAGATGATTGCAGATTGTCTACTTCTGCAGCTTGATGAGTTTGACTTGATTTTGGGCATGGATTGGCTGCCTACTCATCATGCACTTGTTGATTGCTTTAGGAAGACCGTTGTCTTCAGGATTCCAGATCTACCCGAGTTCACTTTTGAGGATACTACACATGACTCCACCATGGAGTACATTTCGGTATTGCGAGCCCAGCGACTTGTTGACCAGGGTTGCGATTCATATCTTGATTTTGTTTGGGAGGTGTCTGATCAGGAGCCGATGATACAGGATATCCGAGTAGTATCTGAATATCCAGATGTATTTCCTAACGAACTACCAGGGCTACCTCCTGAGAGAGAGATCGAGTTCGAGATCATATTGCTGCCAGATACACATCCGATCTTTATGGCACCATATCGCATGGCACCGACCGAGTTGAGGGCGCTGAAGGTGCAGCTACAGGAGTTACTTGATTTGGGATTCGTGAGGCCGAGCACTTCGCCTTGGGGTGCTCCGATTCTATTTGTCAAGAAGAAGGATGGATCCATGAGGTTATGCATTGATTACAGACAGTTGAACAAGAGAATGGTGAAAAACCGTTATCCCTTGCCACGTATCGATGATTTATTTGACCAGCTCCCAGGGATCTTCGGTTTTCTCGAAGATCGATCTTCGCTCAGGCTACCATCAGCTGAGGATTCAAGAGACAGATATTCCGAATACAGCTTTCAGGACTCGCTATGGGCATTACGAGTTTATGGTGATGCCGTTTGGGCTCACCAATGCACCTGCGGCTTTCATGGATATGATGAACCATATCTTCCGTCCATACTTGGACAAGTTTGTAGTGGTGTTCATCGATGATGTACTCATTTACTCACGGAATGAATGGGATCATGCGAATGATCTACGGACTGTCTTGGATACCTTACGGGAGCACAAGCTATATGCCAAGTTAATCAAGTGTGAGTTCTGGTTATCCCAGGTCTCATTTTTAGGGCACGTCATTTCTGGAGCAGGTATCGCTGTTAATCCTGCGAAGATTGATGCAGTTATGTCTTGGGAGCAACCTAAGACAGTTACTCAGATTCAGAGCTTCCTCAGATTAGCGGGCTATTACAGACGCTTTGTCAGCAGATTTTCACGCATCGTCTGTCCATTGACACGATTGACGCAGAAGGGAGTTCCATTCATTTGGGACAATTCATGTGAGCAGGCCTTCCAGACACTGAAGGAGAGATTGACTGCAGCGCCCATTCTTGCTCTTCCTTCAGGCACTCGGGACTATGCAGTCTACACAGATGCATCTGGAGAAGGTCAGGAAGCATTATTGATGCAGAGAGGACAGGTGATTGCTTACGCATCGCGGTAGTTGTCTTTTCCTTAAAGATCGGACGCCACTATCTATATGGAGTGAACTTTGAGATTTTCACGGATTACAAGAGTCTGAAGTACATCTTTGATCAGAAGGAGCTGAACAGGAGACCACCATGATTACTGCAGTCTCTCCCCATTTTCGAATGGAAGTGGAAGAGCATTTCTATGGATTTTTGTCACGGGATTGCCGAAGACACCGGGTGGCTATAATTCCATTTGGGTCGTTGTTGATAGGTTGACCAAGTCAGCCCATTTCATACCTGTTAACACGACTTACACTCCATCCAGATTGGCCAAGCTCTATGTGCAGAACATCATCAAACTGCATGGTACACCACGAGAGGTGGTGTCTGATAGGGATTCGAGGTTTACATCTCATTATTGGCATCAGTTCATGTCAGCACTACAGACAGAGCTGAAGATGAGTTCTACATATCATCCACAGACTGACGGTCAGAGTGAGCGCACCATTCAGACGCTTGAGGATCTACTTCGCGCATGCACTTTGGAGTGGACCATCTGCCATTAATGGAATTCACGTACAACAACAACTATCACTCCAAAGTGATAGTATTGGCATGACACCATTCGAAGCCCTATACAGGCGGAGATGCCTCACACCTCTCATTTGGCGTGAGGTAGGCGATCATGCTTTATATTCCGTAGATCTCTTGGAGGAGACTGCGAGAGTTGTTGATCTTGTGAGACGGAGGCTTTTGACGGCACAGAGCCGCCAGAAGAGCTATGCAGACCGTCGGAGAAGAAATTTGGAGTTCCAGGTAATCCAATTATTTTCTCTTCATCCATTCAATTATGAATTAAATATATTCAACATAAATTTCATATAATGACATTCATGTAAATTACAAGTGGGAGATTGGGTATTTCTCTGTGTATCTCCCATGAAGGGAGTACAGAGATTTGGTGTTTGTGGCAAGTTGGCTCCGCGATATGTTGGACCTTTTGAGATTCTGGCTAGAGTGGGGAAAGTTGCTTGCCGAGTAGCTCTTCCTCCGCATCTTTCTGCTATTCACGATGTCTTTCATGTATCCAACTTAAGGAAGTATGTGCACGATCCTCGACACATTATCAGTTACGAGAATCTCGATGTAAAGCCGGATCTAACTTATGAGGAGAAGCCAGTTCAGATACTTGACCATGCAGTGAAGAAGCTTCGCAGCAAGAAGATTTCATTGGTCAAGGTTTTGTGGCACCGACACGGTGTCAACGAAGCGATATGGGAGACTGAAGCCGACGTGCGGGTACAATATCCGCAGCTATTCTGATGTAATCATCAAAACAAGCTTTTTAATTAAATACATTATAAATATATGGCTTGTTTCTCTTTGAGGTTTTTATGAGTTCAAAACCCTTTGAGGTTTTTATGACCATATTAAATCCAAACAAGATACCTATTAACCTTAACTCGAGTCTCGAGGACGAGACTCCCTTTGAGGTTTTTATAATTGTAACATCCGGGAATTCGCGTAAACCCGAACTCGTCCGATTTTAGGTCTAATGAACCCAAAAACGTTGTCGGTCAATACTAAACAACCTAAAACGACCAATTTATCATGAATCAAAAGTCGTTCGGATGAAATCGACCAAAAATCAATCCCTTCGTATTGCGTGCCGTGAAAAGCCGCGACGCAAATTCGGAAACCGCGAAACAAACCGAGACCGTCATTAGATCCGATTCGACGACACAAGACCAACGGAATCAACCGTTCGTCAATCGGAGGCCGTTTGATATTATTAAATCTCAAAATTTAATCTTAAACAAAAACGTATCCGAAAATTTCGGGTATTCAAACTCGATCAGAAGTATATCAATATTATACTCATTTTGATCGTCGTTGAAAGACGATCAAATCGAGATACTTCGCGTCGAAAACGGAGACCCGAGGTGACCGTACGGTTCATTTTAAGTTTGTCAAAAAAAATATTAAAACTTAATTCCAGTAGCAGTCAGCTACTGTTTAAAATATATATATATATATATATAATATTTTCTCTGTACAGACTGTACAGGTCGGTAGTTTTAAAAATTTCTTTCCCCTCCACTTAGCTTTCCTCCTAATGCCACTTGGCATCCAAAGAAAACCTCTTATTTCTATATAAACACCAACACACACAGCCCTTAATTACTCCTGAAATTTCCCTTCCATCTCGTCTCTCCAAAACCAACGAAGAAGAAGAAGCTCTTGCTGGAAGCCCTCCCTCCTTGTTGCTATTCCAAGCAGCTGGGCTGCTGCTCCAGCAAGCCAGCTCCTGCAAGGAGCTGCTGTAGCCAATTTCCAGCTCCTGGAAGCTCCTGCTAGAGTCCTTTCTGTAGCCCATGTTGCTGCCTTCTCCATTCCATAGCTGATGCATGCTTGAATCAGACCATCTACGATAAAAAAATTGGTACAGTCCCTAACCATCTTCCTTGCTGCCATGCATGTCCTTCTCCTTAATCACACTTTTCATTCTATTGGTAATTATATCTAAGATTTCCTGTTGTTGCAAATCTGGCCTGATTTTATAATTAAATTCTTGAATATATGGTATTGGGTCTATCTATATAAGATGACTGTGCACTGCAGGGGGTAAATTTGGTGTTAATTCGTAACTTTTGAAAGAGGTTAGAATGTGCTCCTGGTAGTGCTGAAGTGAGTACGATGGTGATCTTAGAAAGTTTGGATGTCTTCAAGAATAAAGTTTCTACAATGACGTGAATCGGCAAGAAAGAAATGGGTTTGTAAAAAACAAAAATCTGATCCATAAATTCTAGGGATTTAGAAAAAACTGGAAATTTATGAAGTTTAAATCTAGCCACCTATTTTGTGAAATTATAATGTTAAGATGAACAATTAGTAATAATATCTAGCTTCAATATGTGACTTCTACAAAATTATCGACACAGGTGGTTGTTTATTTTCATGATAAGTAGATATTCTTATAATTTTGGGTTAGTATGTAAATTGGATCAATAATAAATTCATCCGTTGATATTACTCAAGGTAAAAAGAGAAGAGTAGAGTGTGATCTTTAAATCTGAAAACGTATAAAAAAAATAATTACAGTTGGTTTTGAAAATTTAGAAATAAACCAGGGAAGATTATCTATATTCTTTAGATCCTCCTCGAGAACACCCAGGATAAATATCTTCACGTGACCGTCATCTATGCAGCCAATTATGTTAAACATAGAAAAATGTTAATTGGTACATATGGAGAATAACTTAATTATGACACTCCAAAATACATAACCAATTAGCCTAATCCCTTGAGTATAAGTTACGGAGACAAGGTGTAGAGTCAGAAAATTATGACAAGGAAACCCAGACAACTGCCAGGAAGGGAATCTAAAAAAAAAAGAAAAAAAAATTTAATTAACAGGCTATTCAGATTATTTATATCAACTTAGACTTGGAGAATTTAGTTTTGATATTTTTAGATGAAATTAATTGAGCAAGGGACAACCATACAGATGTCATGATTTAGAGTGGGATTGATAAGAGTTTTCCTGTATAGGAATGTTCAATGCTAGTAGATAACATGAAGTTGCAGAATGAAATAGAGGCTATAATGAGGCTTTTGGGAAATGTTTCTTTAAATATATTTATCTATGTACGTATACAGATTTAGGTGTATCTACAGATAAACTTACGTGACTTTTGTTGGTGAGGGATGGAGTGTTATGAAAAGAGTGCTATATAGAGATAGATTTCCATGAGGGCCATGTTGGGTAATTATTAATTATTAATGAATTGCACTTGGTATATATATATTAATTGTATCACTGGAATCAGAAAAATAATAAGCAACAATTGACGTGTCTTTTTACTCTTTATGTCAATCAACTTAGAATGTTAATGAGGGTTTTAGTGTAATCTAAACTTCTTCAGATCTGTGTATTAGTTCTAAAATCTATATTTTAAAGAACTCAATAATTGCGGGTTTTGTGCGAATTAAAACACCAGAACCAGATCAGTCTTTTGTTCTGAATTTCACAATATTAGTATAAAAAAAGGGTGAAATTCTAAGTGTTTTTAGAATACTAATCATCTTCATCAATGATCGTTATTTTAACCTACTACATGAATACAACATATCACAATGATCATGTGGACCGCTCAATTAGATCTGAAAAGCAAATCATATGAGGCATGGAAGTATAAATATATGACCAGTAAACTTAAGTGTTTAATAAGAATCCGTAGCAGGAATGGATTCATCTTTTAGATACACCGTTATCTATGGACCACTATCAATAAGGTAGTTGATCAAGATATCTAGATCTGTATCAAATATTAATACTCTTCTTTTATGAAGTTGGTAAATGATTTCCAAGATTGAAGATGAAGAGAGCTAGATCTGTATTACTAATCTCAAAAAGGGAATTTAGAAGGAAAGTAGACAAGCAAATGAAATTGATTGTGAGTCGGAAATGACTTATAAATTATATTGCCGGTCGTGGTGGCCTTTTACACCGGATCGTGCGAGGGGGCGGTGACCCTCACCTGGGCGGAAGAAAGGAAGCCCAGTTTGGGCAGCGGCCGCCAAGTGCGCGGGTCTAGGATCCCAGTCCCTTTTCGATTTTTACGCGACGTCGCAATGTTTTTACGCCTCGTTGGGATCCCGACTTTAGACCATTCCGCTGACCCTGTTTTAGGATACCCAGGCGGGGGATCCTTGGTTTTCAGTTTTACGTACGAGCTCGGTTGCCCGTTACCGGTCGGGCTGTTTTTCTAGAGTGACTTTTCCGGGAAGTCCCTCTCACCCGTCTCAGTGGCGTAGTTGGGGAGTAGACCTATCCCTCTATCGGACCGCACTTCCAATTAGAGGGCGAGACGGAAGAGCCATTTGCAGGCTTCTTCACCGCTTGAGTTTTCTTTCGCCAAACAGACTTGGCGATTCTACATCCAGATCACCCATATCTACATCTACATCTAAATAATCAAGAGCTACATCTGAGAGAGTTACCGTAAAGGTTTGGAGGAAAGTACAATTAAAATTGAAATGATTAGAAGTGACTTTAATCTGATTCGAAATCCCTATAAGTTAATGGACGTGTTGGGAACTTAGTTAGGATGCATTACACAACACCGCATGCCTACGGAGGCCCCCCAACCCTAAGGTACATTAATACCTTAGAGTCATAGTGTGAGGTTACACACAGACCAAGACCACGGACTATCCACTAACTTAAAAGGAGTAAATAGAATTAAGGATCAAATCCGTCATCATTATATCAGTCCACCATCGGAAACCATGACACGATCTCAATGACAAGAAAGTAGCATTTATAAGTAGCCATCAAGTTCCGCAACATGATCTCCAAGACCCAAAATCATGATCTTAAAATACATGAAATCATTATATGTTAGGGTTTTTCATCTAAACTTTATATATATATATATATATATGGGATGAATGGAAAAAAAGGGAGAACAAATGAACTCAGTACCAAACAGTTGAAAACATTTTTACTTATGCAAGTAGATGTAAATAGTACTTAATCCACCTTTCTACTTGCTCTCTTTTGCACATTAAATTACTTGTTATTTATTTTAAACTACGGGTTGTATTCACGTTTGTGACTCCTTTTCTTCCTTGCACGCATGGCAGGAAAGGAGTCTATTGTTTAGTAGCTATACAGGGTTCCAGAAGACAAGGTCTATACTAGATGGTATGTTATTCTTTTTGTCTCAGTTTTTGTTCGGTTGTTAATGTTATGTGCTTCTTTTCTCTTCAGTCAGATTTTGGGATATACTGTATATACTTTCAGACATTGTACAGGTTGAAAATGAAATGAAAGTTAATGAAATAAATTCTTGGTGACATTTATCTTTATTATCTTGTGGTTGTGAATGTGAATGTCGAATGTCACTTGCAAATATATTCATGGCGAAAAATTTCCCCATAAAATTATATTTTTAATGCGATGTCATAAATAGAATATTGCGAATTGTGTCGTAAACGGGTACCCAGATCCTGAGGGGTTGATACTTTTGCTTCTCATTTCTTTCTTCTTCTTCTGCATTCACCCTGCTCTTCCCAATAATCAAGATGATGGGACGGAGATCTCTTAGGCCGACTCTGTCGGCACCGCTATCCAACACTCCTCCTCATTCATCTAGGACAACCTCGGAGAGTCCGCTCTCCGAGCCTGAGTTCACATCCACCCTGTTCCCCCTCGACCACCCTTCTCATTCCCCTTCCATCAGTCCAAGAGTCTCAGATTTTAGTGCATCTCAGAGTTCGGAACATTTGACGGCACCTGAGATGGGTTCTTTTGTCTTTTCAGAGAACCCCGACATGGCTGACAGAGGCGAGCATCCTGATGATCATGAGCACCCTCCATACTTCATTGATCAAGCCGCCATCAGCAATTCACTTCTTGCATCCCTAGAGACCATGCAGAGGCAGATTCGTGACCAGGGAACCTTCATGGGTGATCTCATGAGAGAAATTGCACAGATGAGAGAAAACCGATCTGGGGGCGGCGGTGGTGGTGGAGGAGGAGGACGACCTGATGCAGGAGGAGGTGATCCCGACGCTGAGAGACCGCCACAGACTATCATGAGGGAATTGCACAACCAAGCCGCATCCCTCACTCATCGTTGGATCAGACTTCCGCCCATCCATGGAGATTTCGAGCTTCAGCCCCATACCATTCAGCTTCTACCCGAATTCCATGGGTTGTCGACCGAAGAGCCACACCTCCACCTCCAAGAGTTCGAAATGATCTGCAGTACCATACATGACAGGCTGATGACCGAGGACACGATCAAGATGATCGCCTTCCCATTCTCCTTGGTTGACAGAGCCGCATATTGGCTCAAACACCTGGGACGATTCATCGATACTTGGGCAGATCTCCGAACCGCGTATCTGAAGAAATATTACCCTCTCGGCCGGACTAATGCAGCTAGAGCCTTGATAAGCAACTTCGTCATGATCCCTAATGAACAGTTTCATGAAGCTTGGGATCGATTCCGAGAGCTCATTGATCGGTGTCCACATCACGATATCTCCAAGCCCAATCTAATTCAAAGCTTCTTTTGTGGGCTGATACCGGAGCTGTAGGGGCTAGTGAACGCCTCTTATGGTGGGTCATACTTTTCCAAAGGTGAAGACGACGTTTGGACCATTTACAAGGGCATGGAAGAGAATTCAACCGTGATGGCCCAAGCCCGTGTTTACACACAGCAGAAGCCCCCGCAAGGAGCGGGATCATTCCAGAGGATTGCCCGCATCGATGCCGGTCCTAACACATCGTCGGCAACCGTAGCCCAAGCTGAATCAGCCGCAGCCGACATGGGAATCATCAATGAGAAACTGGACCGCCTCGAGATCCTCGAGAAGAAACAGATGCAAGGCATGGCCCAGATGGACCAAATTGCCAAGACGATGAGTGACTTGAAGACACAGATTCTCTGCGTTCAGGAGGCACAAACTTCTTCCCAGCAGCCTCCCAGGTCACGGGCTGACCCCAGCAGTAGCAGTTCCAACCAAGCCTCTACCTCGTACCGCCAGGTCAATCATATCCAGGCAGAGCCGGTCCCACTGCTAAAGTATTACCCAGCTCAGCCGCCATCTCCGGACACTCAGATGGTGGTCTATCAGCCGAAGCAGCCACTAACAGTTCTTCCTCCACCCTCCTTCGAGCAGGAACCATTGATGGAAGTCAATGGGATTTGGTACGATCGGTACGCTCAGCCTGGGATCCGTCGCGATCATCCAGGATTCCGTTGGGGCAACGGTGGCTCCTCATCTCAGCAGCAGAATCCAGCTCAAGGACCGCAGAGCAGCCAGCAGTAGCAACAGCAGCCCCAGTATGCCCATCAACCTCAATACCAGAATGGTCCTCGTCCCGCCTATCAGGGACAACAGTGGAGGCAGCGACAACAACCTCATCAATCTTATCCCCATCCTCCCCAGTATCAACAGCAGCAGCAACAGCCTCATTTCCCGCAAGGGAACCCATCTGGTTCTCAAGCCCCTGCTTTTGAGAACCCAACGCTCGATGATCTTGCCTGCTTGCTCTCCGAATAGCGAGCATCCTTCAGGCAAGAAATGGATGAATTCCGGCAGGAGATGAGGGAAATCATAAAAGGCAAGGCCGCCATACCCGCTCAGATTGAACCAAACCCAAACAATCTCAAAAGGAAGTCAGAGCAGGTAGAGTTTACAGAGGATACCTCTCCTAGTGACTATTTGAGTGATATGTCTTATTCTTTGTATGATGCCGATTTTGTGACTACTAGGAGCGGTAGGATGCCAGCAGGCGGCGCCTCTTCTGAGCGACAACCACCAGCTGAACCAGGAGCGCCAGAGGAGCAGAGTAGCGGTGCTGATGCCGCTGATGATGATGTTGAAGATGGTGGTGCTGAGGCCACCAATGATGGAGATCCAGACGACAGTATTGAGGCCGTCGTGATACCAGATGCAGGCGGTGGTGCTGATGCCGCCATTTTGGATGCAGAGCCAGAGCGCAGTGCTGGTACCGCGAAGACAGGTACCGGTGGTGGTACTGAGGCCACCACATCTACTTTTTTTGAGCCTCCCTCTGTGATGTTACCACCTTTTGTATCTATGGACTGTGGTAACAAAAAGAAAAACAAAAATATGAATAAAGGAAAGGTTTCTGTTCACATTGCGGATCCATATGTGTTGAATGATGATGATTGTATGGATTCCATTCCTTCATAGGCACAGGGACTTATTCCTAGTCCTCCATCTGAGGAGGCCCCTACCATCCCCTTCCCAGTAGCACTCCGCCGGGGGAAGGGGAATAAAAAAGAAAATCCAAAAAAGAATCAGCAAGTAGAGTTCAGCAACCAAATGATTGACAGATTCCACATTCAGCTGACTCTACAGGAAGCAATTGAGCATATCCCCTTCTTCAAAAAGAATTTGAAAGAGACAACTACTGTCCACAGGAAGAAGAGGTACAGAGATCAGATCCATATGCTCACCCATGACACTTGCTGCACCATTCAAAACAAACTGCCAGCCAAGAGACCAGACGCAGGAGCTCCCTATGTCAGATGCGAGATTCAGGAGCAGCAGTTTGATTGTACTCTGTTAGACAGCGACTCTTCAATCAACCTTCTTCCGGCAGCCTTACTCGACCGATTCGAGTTTGGTCCTCTTCTTAGGAGCAAGACAATCCTTCAGTTTGCTGATAGGTCGACTAAGAGGCCGAAGGGGTTATTGAAAGACGTGGTCGTTACCATTCAGGGCCTGAAATTCCCCGTGGACTTCGTTGTGTTGGACATGGAGATCCCTGAGTCGGTACCGATGCCCCCATCATACTTGGACGCCCATTCTTGGCCACAGCCAAGGCGGTGACCGATCATGATTGTGAGAGGGTACGTTTTCGCATAGAGGGTAAAACCATACAAATAGAGACGATCGAGGAAACCAGAGCCAGAGAACTTGAATGCTCGGAGCAATCCAGCGAAGCCGCACAGATGACAGAGGAAGAGCTAGACATCCACTAGGAGTGTGATTTTGTGATGACAGACGATGAATCCAACTGGACAGGTCCTGTGGCACCGACCCTCGCCCTGCCTACAAATTCACTATATCTAAAGCTCATGGCAGTCGAGAGCCGGGAGAGCACATCCCTGGACGAGGATACACCTGAGGATGGTAGTGTTGGGACGAGTGGTGTTGATGATTTTCATTCTTGTTCATCTTCTTCTGATCCCTCGGACTCAGACATTGATTAGGATGATTTTGATGACTATTTGCCTTGTTTGATTCCTTCTGAGCCAACAACCATGACAGAGTGCGAGCCAGTGCAGCTTATTGATGATTCAGCAGGTCGCCCTTCGTCAGAGATTCATGCAGAGCGAGAGTTCTCACATGCAGACCTGGTAGCGTTTACACAGACATATCAGAAGCCAGATCTGCCACCTCCCAGTTGTCCAGAACTGAAGCATCTGTCGCAGTCGCTGAAGTATCGATTCCTTGCGGGTGAGCCAGATATGCACCCAGTCATTATCTCAGCAGGTTTGACCGGAGAGCAAGAATCTCGTCTGATGAAGGTTCTTGAAAGAAACCGCAAAGCAATAGGATGGAGCATAGCTGATCTCCAGGGGCTTAGCCCGAATCTGTGCTCCCACCAAATCTATCTTGAGGACAACGCTAAGCCGTCGCGTGAGTTCCAACGACGGCTGAACCCGAATCTTCGAGATGTGGTCATGAAAGAAATATCGAGGTGGTGGAGCGCTGATTTTATCTACCCCATCTCCGACTCCAAATGGGTTAGTCCACTACATGTGGTAACCAAGAAGACGGGTATCACGACAGTTGTCAATGAGTCTGGAGAGGAGATCGCTACCCGAGTACCCACTTCTTGGAGGGTCTGTGTGGACTACAGACGATTGAATGAGGCCACCAAGAAGGATCATTTCCCGCTACCCTTCATTGATCAGATTATCGAATGGCTAGCTGGGAAGAGTCATTATTGTTTTCTTGACGGGTACTCTGGATATAATCAAGTGGCCATTGCGCCCGAAGACCAGGAGAAAATGACATTCACCTGTCCGTTTGGGACGTATGCTTTCAGACGGATGCCCTTTGGTCTATGTAATGCTCCGGCGACATTCCAAAGGTGCATGTTGTCCATATTCTCGGACATGGTGGGTGACTGTTTAGAGGTCTTCATGGACGACTTCTCGGTCTATGGCGACAGGTTCGATGCTTGTCTTGAGTGCCTAGATCGTGTGCTTCAGCGCTGTATAGAGGTCAATCTCGTTTTATCTTGGGAGAAGAGTCACTTCATGGTGACTCAAGGGACGGTCCTCGGTCATATCATCTCCAACAGGGGCATGGAGGTCGATCCGACCAAGGTGGATATCATCAGAAAACTCAATCCACCGTCCAATTTGCGTCAGTTGCGGTCTTTTCTGGGGCATGTCGGTTTCTACCGACGGTTCATTCAGGACTTCAGTCGAATTGCCCGACCGCTCAGTGATTTGCTGACGAAAGACACTGAGTTTATTGTCAATGATAAGTATCTTGCATCTTTTGAGACTCTCAAAAATATGGTTGTTTCAGCTCCTGTCCTTCAGCCACCTGATTGGTCTCTCCCATTTGAGATAATGACGGATGCTTCAGATTTTGCCGTTGGGGTTGTGCTCGGACAGAGGAGGGATGGATTGCCTTTTTCCATTCACTACGCCAGCCGGACTTTGGATGCAGCTCAGCGGAATTACACTGTGACTGAGAAAGAGATGCTGGCTGTAGTCTTTGCTTTGGATAAGTATCGATCTTATATTCTCGGATCTAGAGTAACAATTTACACTGATCACACCGCCATCCGGTACTTAATGGATAAGAAGGATGCCAAAGCACGTCTTACCAGATGGATCATTCTACTCCAGGAATTTAATATTGAGATTAAGGATAAGCCTGGAGTCAAAAATGTGGTGGCGGATCATCTTTCTCGATTGGACAATCTTGAGGAATCTGAGCCCAGCGCACCTATCACAGAGACATTTCCAGATGAGGCGATCTTGGCTATCACCTCGCTCCCATGGTACGCCAACATTGTGAACTATCTTGTCGCCAAGACGGTTCCACAAGGTTGGCCCAGGCAGAAACTCGAGACCTTCCTGGCGAAGGCCAAGTTTTACCATTGGGAGGATCCCATCCTTTATCATGAAGGAGGGGACAACATCTGGAGGAGGTGCATTCCTCAAGAAGAACATCATAGCGTCCTCACATACTGCCACAAGCTTGAGGCAGGAGGACATCATTATGGAAAAAGAACAGCACAGAAGGTGCTTCAATCCGGCCTATGGTGGCCTACTCTCTTCAAAGATTCTGATGAGTTCGTGAAGAGATGTACTGACTGTCAGAAAATGGGAACCTGCGGACAGAGAGACATGATGCCCATGCAACCCATTCACTTTTGTGAGGTTTTTGATGCATGGGGAATTGACTTCATGGGCCCGTTTCCTAAGAGTTAGGGATTCGAGCATATTTTGCTCGTTGTTGATTATGTCAGTCGATGGGTTGAGGCCATCCCCGCCTGAGCCGCAGATGCTAAAATTTTATGCAAATTCTTGAGGAAAAATATCATTTCACGGTTCGGGGTACCAAGAGTCTTGATTTCAGACGGGGGGTCTCATTTCATCAATGACAAGGTTAGGGCCCTTGCAGACGAGTTCGGCATTGACCATCGGGTTGCCACACCGTATCACCCTCAGACTAATGGTCTTGCCGAAGTATCGAACCGGGAGATAAAAACAATCTTGCAGAAGGTTGTCCGCCCAGACCGAAAGGATTGGTCACAGCTTTTGGACTCGGTCTTGTGGGCCTATCGGACCTCCTTCAAGAATCCATTGGGGACATCTCCCTTTCGTCTTGTCTATGGCAAGCCGTGCCATTTGTCAGTGGAAATCAAGCATAAATCCTTTTGGGTAGTCACTGAGTTACTGTTAGATCCCGAGAGCATAGGAGAACAGAGAAGGGCAGAGTTGGCAGCCCTGGAGGAACTGAGAGACATAGCTTTTTCAAACAGCCTACAGTACAAAGAGAAAGTAAAGACATGGCATGATTCCCATATCATCCATAAACAGTTTGAGCCAGATCAGAGAGTATGGTTGTTTGATTCCAGGCTGAAATTATTTCCAGGGAAATTACAGAGCAAGTAGAAAGGTCCATATGTGGTCAGGAAGGTACATGACAATGGCAGCATCGACATATCCGAACCGTCATCTTCCTCTACCTTCCGCGTCAATGGTCAACGCCTGAAGCTATATCTAGATCATGATCCACCGACCATCGACGTTGCCCCCATTCTTCTGGTATGAGATGTGTTCTTTGACTCACATCATCTGCATCTCATACATGGTGATCAATTTCATCTTCCGCTATACAGATCCATCTGTTCATATCACTCTTTCATCTGTTGATTTATTTTCTTCTTTTCTTCTTTTCTTCTTTTCCTTTTCTATTTTCTTTATCTATCAAAAAGGTATCGTCCTTGTAGACAGTTTTCCATACTTAGGACGTACTTTGTCCTAAGTATAGGGGGCGTACACCTCGAGTTTCTCTATTTTTCGATCCTCTCCATTGTCTCCTCTTCTTGTCTATACTTAGGGATATCTTACCCTAAGTATATGGGGAGACAATCAGAGTACGATCTGTTCATTCCCACCCTTGACCCTCCCGGCGTTGTGTACAATCTGCTATACTTAGGATTATTTGATCCTAAGTATAGGGGGGACGGTCAACTTCTCATTGGTTCGTTTATTTATTCTTTAGACTTGCCTATACTTAGTACGAGTTATGTCTTCTCTTTTCTCTCCGATCTATGAGGACATAGCTCAAGCTAAGTATAGGGGGGTCGTATATACTATGTATATACTTTATCCATAACTCGTACTTTCGTATTTTCCTAATAATATGGCTAATTATTCTTTAAAATTCATTAAAAATCCTTAATAAAAAGATGTCTTGTTCCTCAAAATTCTTTTTGTATTTACTGATTAATAAATCAGGTGAAAATGTTTTTTTGCAAAATGTTTGAAAAATAGTTTGAAAATCTCTGTGAAAATCTATTGAAAACTAGTTTGAAAATATTTTGTTACATGTTTTCAACCTTTGTAAAAATGTGTGGTTTGTAAAAATTTATTTTCTTTGTGTGAAATAAAATGTTTGAAAAATGATTTGCAAATGATTTGCAAAATGGCTGCAAAAATATTTTGAAAAATCTATCTATACTGTTTTGAAAGCCTATGCAAAATGATTTTCAAATGTGTGTACATGTTTGTAAAATGTTTGTAAAAACTATTTTGGACTATAGTTTTCAAATATTGTGTAAAATGATTTTCAAATAAGTTTGAGGAATGCATACATCTCACCAAAATTCACTACTTATATGTATATGTATAAAATTGATCACTTACCCTTGTAAAATTCTTAAAATCCACCTCTTGTAGATATGAGAAGCACTCCCGTGTACATATTTTTCACCTAGTTTTTAGCCAAAACTTTTTGTTTTCAAAAATCCCAAAAACGTTTGCAAAAATTAAAATCCAAAAACATTTGAAAAATCTCTTTGAAATATATAAAAATGCATATGCATCATCATCATGCTTTCAAAAATCCATAAAAAGTTCAAAATCGTTGAAAATTGCATCACAAAAATATTTTCTGCATAGAATTGCATAGCATGAGCATTTTTCGGATTGAGTTTAATAGTTGAACAAGTCTAAGTAAAATCCGGAGATTGAAGTTTGATTGGACCTTACAATCTACCTAATAACAGGAACCTTATAGGAACTCGGTTTGAGATACTTCAGGTCTAGTTGACTTAATTCTTTGAGGATCACGGGACTTGGTTCAATGGATTCTTGACTGCCTAACTAGAGTATTTCGGAGCACACGCACGACTCTTGTTGATAATGACCTAACTTGGACACATGCACCTTTCACATGGCTCAACTCAGTTGGAGTGGTGAGGGGATTGGATTTGCCGGTATGAGACGCACACAAGTGGAAACATTTGTCCTCCTCTAGGGAGGGAAGTGCACCCCAACCCGTCCAATGATTAGGAAGTCTAAAGACAGGAGGCTGTGGGTTGCGATAAAGCTTCAAAAGAGGGATAGTCTACTGGCTCAAGAGGAAAAAATCCTCATGTAAATGCTGCTGTGAATAGTATTCAAAAAAAAAGAAAAAAATGTTCAGGCATGTACAAAAAAAAAGCCTGCAAAGTATGTACAAATGTTGTAAAGCCAATAAGCAAGCTTGAGTTCCAAAGTCAAACATGTGAGCCTACAGCAGGATGACTTGACTACACTGGTCTTGCATCCCAGGATAGGTAGCTACACTAGCTACCGTCCATTCTTCTCTTCACCCCCTCCTCTTGAGCTGGTTGCCACTTGAACTTAGAAGGGAATACCCCGCTCCTTGAGGATGGAATTATTGGATTGGGGAATCATTGGGTTGTTGTACTGGAGAAGTCAGTCTCTTTGTCATTCTAGTCGGGGAGAGCCACCATCACTTACACTGTACAAGTCAGATTCATAGTCGTAAGAGTTTGCGTATGAGTTGAAGTATTTCTGACCTGGCTATTGACGAGACTTGGATAAAGGTTTGGAATTCTCAGGGACTGTTGGATTTCAAATTCGGTTCTCACTAAGGTTCCACCCGCACTAAAATTACAAAGGTCTGACTTAAGCTCCAAACTTTGATTTGTGAAGACAAGTTTGATAATCAAATAAAATCCAAGTTCTTCTTTTTCTTTTCTTTCTTTTTCTTTAGCACTTATTGCATAAGTGTTTGCTAGGGACTAGCAAAGGTAAAGTATAGGGGGATGATGAATCCACATTTCATCATCTTTATTCTATCATTTTGGCACCAAAAACCCTAGCAAATGCCTGTAAATAGCATTAATTATAGCATCTTAGCATTCATGCATGTGCATCTAAATAGTGTATAAAACACTGTAATTAAAGCCAAAATTATAGAATAAATAAAAGAAAAGAAAAAGAATAAAATATTGTAAATATTTTATGACCCAAACCTACGAGACCTAGGCATCTTGATGAATAGGTCGACAAGGAATAAAAGTAGGGGGAGATAAGGGTTAAAATACAGTAAAAATACCTTTTATTTTTATTTTATCCATTCTTTATTCATTTTGGGACCTATTTTTAGTTCCACTTTTTATACATCAAATAAAGAAACTTTGTACATGAAAGTTGTAGATAATTAAATATAGAAAAATACAAAATTGATTTCACTCAAAAATAATACACAGATAAAAAGTTGTGGTCTGAATAAGAATCCAGAATCCCAACTTCCCAGACCCGTATCTCACAACTGAAAACTCCAAATGCAGCAAACTCACCTTTAATTGTATATAGAATAAAATAAGCTATTTAATGGCGGTGGTTTTGCATTTGAGGAGCTACGGTTTGAAAGTTGAGTTTTGGACCCTCATTGTACAGTTGTACTGATTAAAATATTCCATTTATTATTTATTCATTATTTGTATATTTTTATATTTTTATAATTTTGTAAATAGTACTTATAATAATTGTTTACATTAAAATCAGAATAAAAATGCAAAGAAAACTCAAAATAAAAATACTTGTATATCAGATACATAGATACAATACCTATATGCAGACCTATACAATACCTACTTAGATTTTATTTAATATACAAAACATATCAGAAAAATAAAACAAAAATATATTTGTGTATATAAAAGTATTATATGATTTTATAAAATACTAAATAAAAATAATAAAATTAAAATACATAAAATAAAAATAAAAGACTAAAACATATAGGTAATATACCTATAAGGGGCATAATAGGTAACTTATAAAAATATATTCCATAAAAATAATTAAAAATCAGAATAAAATACTACATAAAATAATAAATATTTTTTTATTTTATAACCTTAATTTAATAAAATCATTTTCGATTTTTAATCTAATTTTTAAATCTTTTTCAGGACCTTTTTCCTGGTTGGTCCACGTGGACCAACCAGGGGGCAGTCACAGTTGACCTTGGTCAATTGTCTGCCCTAGGACTTGTAGCTACTGTCAGACCTTGGTTTGACCCCCTCTTTGTCAATTTTTCTAGCCTCCATCTTGCACTTTTTGAGATCGAGTCCTTCATGACTTTTGTCTCACGATTCTTGGTCAATCACACCCTTGCATTTTTTGTGGGACAGAGCCATCGATTCGCCAGAGCTTGCTCGATCTTTGGAGCACCTTGGTCATCCGGTCAACCAACATATATGAAGGCCTGACCTTTCAATTCGAATTCGAACACCTTCGGTCCACCCTTCCTCGCTCCGCTCGTGCTCCAAGCCTTCCTGGAGGTGACAGCTCCAGCGTGGTGCCTTCAGCCAGGGAAGAGGAAGTCGGAGGCGTCTCCACCACCTCCCGCAACTCCGGCGGTTGAGGTACTCTTCCCTCCGGTGTACACCATCGAGGAAGCCGCTTCACCCATTAATTTTTCATGCATTAGCTTAGCCTTAGTCGTAGGATCAAAACCCCTCTAGAAATTTTGAAATCCATCGTGTGATTCGCCCAATCTCATCTCCTCGCCGGAGCGCAACTCCGACCGAGCACCACCCTATCGTTTCGCGCCGCCCCTTCGCCACCGCAGGGTCCAGGCAACTTGCCCTGGACCCTCTCACTTTGTTTTGCAGGTCAAGGAGCTTTGACTCGTTCCTGGAGGCGATTTTGGAGCCTCGCCGGAGTTCGCAAAGCTCCCCAGCTCCGCCACCCTCCCACGAGCACCTAAGCCATCGTCGAGCCTTTTTGGTGCCACCAGTAGCTAGAGGAGACCTCAGGGACCTTCCAGCCGCATTTTGGTGCCAAGAACGTCACCGGAGGAGGAGGAGCACCGCGGAGAACCTCAGCTCGCCGGAGTTCTTCCGCGGTTCTTTCTCCAGCCCCCGCCGCCGTCGGATCAAGGAGGAGCCCCAAACGCTACAGTTGCCGTTGGATCGAGCCCGATCTCCACCGCCGGATCTTCTCGCGAGGATCTAATCCTAGCCATCCAAGCCGAAGTGTCATCGCGTGACCAGGGCACGCCACGTGTCGAGTGAACGGCCCACCGCCGTTCGATCTCCTAGCGAGGGATTTTTGCAAGTATACCCTCGTGACTTTTGTAATTTTCTTTTAGTCTTGAAACTTTAAATCGTAATTTAAAATTTTTGTAAAATTTGCAAGTAGGCCCTTAGACTTTCCATAATTACACATAGATCCTCTGCCACGTCACCTCACGTGACCTGTTCATGTGAGGTGTGGGCAGTTTGCAAGGAGACCCTCGGCCCTTTTATTATTTCGTTTCAGTACCAAGAGTTGTAGTTTAAATGTTAAACTTTTGTGAAAATTGCATGTAAGCCCCCAGGGGTTTTTGAAATTCCATTTCAGTCCCTACAAGGCGTGTGCAAGTCACACGCCCTGGTGGGTATTTTGCGCGACACCCTTGCGGGTTTGGGAATTTGTATTTGGTCCTTGAAATTAAATAATAAGTGTTATATTTTGTGGAAAATTGCTTGGATGCCCCTGGACTTTTGTGTATTTGCATATATACCCTTGCTAGGCTGTAACATTTTTGTGAACTTGTTTAATTTATTTAAGGCATCATTGTAACTTGAAAAATTCCACAAAAATCACATTAAGCTCTTGTGTGCTTGTGCTTTGACACCATATTTTTAGTTTTTGATTTTATTGCATTTTCACATTTATTAAAAATCAAAAACTTGCTTTTTGCCTACTGTCTAGCTTAGAAAATACAAAAAAATATTAAAATACCTCGAAAAATTCCAAAAAAAATCCCTACTGTCTATTTTAACCTATTTTAGTGTCAGTCTGAAAGTCACTAAAAATTACAAAAGAAAAACCTTAAAATTTTGAAAATACCTCAAAACTTCAAAAAAATCTTGAAAATTATAGAAAACTCCAAAAAATGCAAACTCAACTCCTGTAGGTTCTATATTTTATCCTCTTTATTTAAAAAATAGTTTGGAAAAACTTTCTGGTTGTTTGATATTTTTAGTTCCCAATTTTACCCCCAGCCAGTAGTTATTTCCCTGTTTTCCTTTATTTTTCTATTTAAGAATACCAAAAATATTTTGAAAGAATACCCAAAAATCACAAAAATAGTAGAAAAACATAAAAATACCAAAAAGATTTTATTTCTGAATTTTTGGCTATTTTTGCATATTTTTATAAATATTGCAGTACCTCTTTTATTACCTTGTTTATATTTTCCAATATTGAAAAAGAAAAAAATTATAAATTATTAAATATAAAAAAACAGAAAATTAAAAATCAAAATACAAAATTAAAAATTAATTAAAAAAATTAAAAACCCACAAAAATATTTGCTTGCATAGTGTAGACATCACTTCACTTTCACTCACACACACATTAGTTTGAGCTACCATGTTTGTTCACTGTGTTCGAACTCTCTGCATACTTGTCCTATACACCATTTATGTAGAGTTAAAAATAAATTTTAACTTCACATTGCTTGTCATTGTTTGATATCTATAGTGTGGGTTAATTGTTGATTAATTAGGGATTTTTAGCGGTCACCGCAGCGGCCCTCGTGTTCCCGCTTTGTGTGGAATACACGACCCTACAAATTCCTAGTTATCAGACATACATAATAAAAAGCCACAAAGAAAACTTTGCAGACATATATCTTCTCCATATAGACTCAAAATTCACCAGTCTCATTTTTATTATTCATGAAATTAATTCATCTATTTAATGAAGCTAGTTTCATTCAATTTTGAGACAAGATGCAAAAGTTAGCTTTTGGGCCCTCATTGCGCAATATACATGTATAAAATATTCATTATAGTTATTCCTTACATTTTTTAGATTTTTTATACTATATATTTGTAAGTATTATTTAAAACATGTATGAATAATAAAATGAGAATAAAACAACTAAAAATACAGTAAAATAAATAATTTACTTTAATATAGGTAAGCATACTAATAATATACATATATAAGTTACATACTTAGTTATTTAAGTACATAAATAAACTTAGAAAAATAAAATAAAAATATGTAAAAGCGTGTTTAAATAAGTCATAAATACATAAATTAAGTGTGTAAATAATAAATTATATAATATGAATTAAAAACAAAACATACAAAATATAGGTATATTTACTTATATATACATATGTAAATATTAGCATGATAAATTAACTTTAAAAATAAATAATAATGGTGCCTGGGATCGTGCAACATGGGGATATGGGTACTGTAGTCATGGAGATACTTCACCAGATCTCATCGGAGGTCCGACTTGTCATCACTCAACCACAGCTCCTCAATTGTCACCTAATAGAGAGTATGGACTCGGTTGGCTCTTGTGCGAAGGCGGATCAACCTTGGAACGAAGGGGCGATGAGATTTTATAGGTTGCAGGTGCGTGTGGGGTAGTTTCAAGTGAGTGGAAGTGAGTGTATGCGTATGGAAGACTGATAGTGAGCGGTTGGCGAAGAGGAGGGGTGATGGGGCTAACTGTTGATCATCTTGGAGTGGCATGAGGATGCGTGGAAGATAAGGAAGAAAGGGGATAAATTGTGTCAGCAACGCGATAGACATGGGAAAAAGACGGTACTGAAGGAGGATGACGAGCAAGGATCGTTGGATCTTTGAGATCCAACTGCACTTATGGGCTGAAGTCAAAGGCAGGTCAACACACTTGGTGCATGTTGGATTGAGTTCCTACAGAGGCGAGATGGAGTGAAGAGATGATATTGGATCAAAGGATCCAATGATAAAGGTGGTGTGCGGTTAGGAAAGAATGGTTGGGTCACATGATTCGCCTAGAGGCGGCCACGTGAACCAATTGGAAAATTAGAAAATAATAAAATAAAATAAAATAAAAAAGAATTATTAAATGAACTCAAGTGATAAAGTGGTTAAATAAAGTTGTTTATCTCGATGAGATCTACAACTTTTATGAAGGACAAAAACACAAAAGGCGTCATTTGTACACACTTAATATTTTAGGTAGGTATTTAATGTGAATTGAATTTTGAATTTTGTGATTTATATATTTTTGTATTTTAAATAAGGAGTCTATTTATTTACAAGTATGTACGCCATTTAATCTAATTGTTATGTATTTTTATAAGAATAAAAATAAGGGAAAATATATAAAATATATATAAGAGAAGGATTAGTGTTTTATTGATTGATTAATATACATTAATTGACCCTAAATATATACAAGGTATACTACATTTATTTTATATTATTAGGGTATTTATTGAATGATTTTAATGCAGGTATTAAGCTAAGAATGAGCGAGAAGGTGGCTAAATCATAGATTCATCACCCCCATATACTTAAACCTTGCTAATGCCCAAGCAATGAATGAATTACTAAAAAGATATTTATTGTGAGTTCTTACGCCTAATTCATGGTTGTGAAATGATGAAACAAGACCTATTGATTCGGGTCTTAGTTTCGTACACATCATCAAACTTAAGTCGCTCTCACTCTTAACTAAAAGGAATTGTAGTACCCAAGTCTCGGACTCTCTGAGGATAGAATAACTATATAGCTGGCATGGCATTAAGTGTGAATTACTGCATAAATGTACCATCTATATTTCACCCAAGGTCTAAGTCTAAGAGGCTCGCTTAGAGACTTTATCTTCCACTCTAGTTCAATATCGTGTCACAACTCAATCTTCTGTCTCTTTAGTTGTTACACTTAAAAGATGTCATCACAGATAGCCAATTGTAGAATGAGTAGGATGTGTGTTATTATTATCTCCTCTTATTTGACAAGGGATTCACTCGAGTGCCAAACACACACTTAACTTATTCTTTTGGTGTAAATTAATGTGTCTGTTAAGAAATTCAAACTATTTGCACTTCTTTTTCTAGGATACACCAGGGGTCTTTTTGAGTATCTAATATACTTTTCTACACCCAGTGGTAAATACATGATTTTTCATCACTAATTGTATTTATTATCCCTATTGCTTAATCATTTCATCAATAATAATTAACAATTAACTTGATTTAACAATTAACTCTCTATAATTAAATAACCATAGTTATACATTATTGTGCCTTTATTTTATGTAGTTATCTATTAAAAGAATCAAATAAAAATTAGTTAAATATTATATATAGTTAATTTTACGTTAAACATAAATTAAAAATACAAAAATAACAAAAGAAAATAAAACAAGTATTTTTAATACATTAAAAATGATGGGGCGTATACATGGCCCGTAGGCCGAGACGTACTAGAACCCACAATGCTTTGGGTTGGTTGTTGTTGTTGTGCCGATTGCTTGTTGTCCGAGTCCTCCTCGTACTCACCACTCGCTATACACTTGTGGAGGTATTGGCTTTGTTCGTGCAGTCCCTCTTAATGCGCCCCTAATGTCCGCACCCACCTGTAACATGTACATGGTCGTGGCCCAGATATTATATCCGACATAATCATATCTTGGACTCGAAATGTACACGACCATGAGACCTTCTCGTAAATGTATGATTATTAAGTCCTACTAATATATCCCAAGACCAGAGATGATTCTCACTATGGAAAGTACACATACCCCCGTCTGAAAAATAGCAACTCAGAGGCGTCAGGATCAGCTCAGGATTTGATAATGGCATTGTCATCCATTAGATTATTAAAATGAATATATATATATATATGTCTCTTCATTTACAACTATACATATGCATAAACAGGCCTATACCAATCCGGACTTAGAAACACACTTTTCATAGGGTCATTACATGATAACATTCTTCTGACTTACAAAAATAATAGTATGTATATATAATGTGATCTCACCTTGAGTTCTACATGAAAGTTGGATATCCTACCGAGATTTGTACTCAGGTGATCACGCATACCTAAATTTCCGCCGCTTGATAGCGATCAAGCGCATCAGGGCCGTTGAATTGTGCCCAAATCAAAAACATTTGATTGCCACCTGACAGTTGGGGAGTCATCCCCAACCTCTAGACTCTTCAACCTCCAAGCGACACAAGGCAGCAACCACCTCACCTCTCCAAATTTCCCTAACTCCCTCAGCCATCTTTCCGGCCAACTTCCACTCTTAACCTCTTCGCCCGACCAACCTTAACCATGCAAACTCCATAACTAACCCTAATCCTAACTCTTCTACTAACTGGCGATGGTTGAAACCACCACCTGAGAACCGCTGACACCATAACCTCCTCCTTCAAGTACTTATCCACCGATGAATTTTCTCGCCATCCACCTTTATGTGAGCCAGCTTCTACTCGTGATTGTTCTTCGATGACAGCAAGGGGACGAAAGGGTGAGGCCTTGACAGAATCAAAGCTCTGATGTTGATCCATGTCCGAGGGAGGGCATGCCCATGGCTGCACGATCGTCGAGCTTCCCGATGTTGTTGCTCAGTTGTGAAGCGAAGCCTAAGCACTTACAGCAACGCTCCAAAGCCACGTCCTGCACCCCAATGATCTAGGGAAAATCAAGGAAATACATGTCTAGTTAAGTTTATCTTATTTTCTTATATTTTCCTTGCTATATAAATATATAAATATATATATATATATAAAACCTTCACTCGATGCTTGATATACCTCGACACTTATAGTGCATCAGCGACCACACCGACGGTTCCACTCATCTTCCCCATGGTCCATAAGGCGAAGGACTCAATTAGCCCCCCTGCACTCGAATAGCCCTCTATTCCACTCACTCTCTTCGCGCACACACTCGTCTCGGTTGCTGCTAACATTTTGCAAGTTTTATTCCCTTCAATTGTCAGGACTTAAACATGTGCTCTGTTCTAGAGCCATCATGTCGTCGAGCATCCATCGAGGGGAGAACCAGCCTCCCTCAAGTCTTCTTCATACCTCCTGAAGATTCATGGACATTCTAGGATGATGTTTACATCTTCATTGCATCAACATGAGGACAAAGTAGATGAGGAGTAATCGTTGGAGCGAAGTCTTAGCACCGCTACACTCAGCGGACTTCAGAGGAACATGAAGAGCAGCGGCCATCAGATCATCTCGACCTAATAGTTCCATAGTCAACCCATGCCTTGCCTCCAAACCTCATGTTCAGTGGGACTGAACTACGTGACGAATTACATGGACCACCCACATGGACCAGACCACCTGTTCCAGCCCGAACCTCATTCCAAGCCTCGCACATGTACAAAGAGCATGAGGAGCTTGGAGAATTGCTGAAAAGTTGCCCAATTCTCTATATTTGCATATCAGTCCTCCCATGCACGTGCCCTACGTGTGCACTTGGAGAATTTTGCATGGCAAGTCCGATGGGTTCCCATTATTACAATTATGCCCCCATGCATAATTAATTAATCATAAATAAGACCATGCGATTATTTATAAATGCATTTTTGTTCTTCCAGGGGCTAATTTGTGAGGATATTGTGTTTCTAATTTATGTTTCTTTACATTTGCTCCCTAGACTAATTATGCAATATCTTGAGCAATGTTAATCTTATTGATGTGATTTAAATTGCATTGTGGAGCTCTTTTCATTGTCTTTATAATTACATTCTTAATTCTCTTATTGGATATTTTAATTAATGAATTATTTATCAAAGTTAACATATGTGTTATTCTTTATATTTAAATATGCATTGGCTTCTGAATGATTCCTCAATTGGACCTTGATCTTTATTCTAGATATTGCTTAAGACTTGCATATAATTTAAGGGTATAAATTATGTATCTATATGAATGCTGTTATTTAATTTCATTCCCTTCATTATGTTGACTATTTAACTTGCATAAAAATCCAAATGAAAATGCATTATATTTCATTTGATTTATATTGCATTGTCATGTTACTTGTGACCTAGATAATATATTGATCACTTAGCATATTTATTAATATTTAGTTAATTACATTAATAGCTCGTGTCCTTTTGTTCGACCCTAAACTTATCCAAGATAAATTCAAGCCGAGTTCTCCTCATAAAGATCTTTCGACTCAGTTCTGATCGATTGCTAATTGGTTGTATTACAATGAATGCGGATTAACTTGGCCGATTAGCAGCTAATTCGATGACATTATTGCTGGAGACACATTTTCATTAATATAATTAATTAGGTTCAATGTTTTTGTTACGTTGATTATGTATTATTTAGGTCAAAATATGTTGTGATGAGTTGTTGCAATGACGTTTTATTTTTAGTTCAATGTATATTGTCATTAATTGATAATTCTTTGATGTGTATCTAACCATATCTCCTTTTTGGCAAGGCCCGTAGATCTGAGGATGCGAAGTACGGAGCTGGAGCTCAGAGCTCAGAGTACTAGCTGAGAGGAGTCGCAGAAGATTCCTTCAAGAGATAGGAGATTATCAAGTTATTGCATTTATTTTATGTATTGTTGTGTACATGTATATAAATACTGTTTGTAATGGTTCTTGATCGAGAACTCACGGATGTATGAACATGGACTCTATGTTTTTGTGTTGAGTATGTTTTACCCTGAACCCGAGTGGGACTCTACTTGAGTGCCCGAATTAGGGTATAGGCACACATATCTTAGAGATTTATTTATATTATATATTTATGTGCTTGAATTGTAATTAGGACACACTAACTGCATCTCAGGAGATTCACACATCTCTTAAGATTCATGAGACATACTTAAACCGCATTCAACTTAGATACATTTAATCCATCCTATCCGGCTAATAGAAATCATGTTTAATTGTGGATTTTTTAACTTGCAATCATATAGTTAGATTTTAATATACAGTCATGCATCCATATGAAGAGAGATGGGAAGCACTGTGAGCATTTCTACATCGAGCATGCATAATGATTTGTCGATTGCATCAGCTTTTTTCGAATCCTACCTTGATTTATAACTTATGAAATCTAAAGGAAAAGGAAATGACCAGTAGACGATGCATTGTGTGCTCACATATTAATCAATCCATAATGTAAGCTTTTAAAATTGGGACTATTAATGCAAGTTGATCTAAAAAGGAGTTAAAAATTAACCTTGTATTGAGAGAAAACTCCTCATTATTCACAGGTACTTTCTATGCATGTTGAGAGGTAAGGACGCATCCATAGGATAGTTCCCAAATCATATATTAAACATGTTAGTAATGGACTCAAACTTTGGATTATCACCAATAAAATGAAAAAGATAATTTGACCACTATTTGTTGATCTTCATGTGTGAGTTGGTGAAATTATTGGATTTGTTTGTGATTACAATTTTGACTCTTCATACCCCTCCCTTTACCCTAGAAGTCCATTTCATCTCCTTAGATTCAACATCTAAATAGATTCTTTAATCTAATTCTGTCTAGGTTTCATCACCCTTAGATCTACATTTTTGATACTTAGGCTATTTTGCAGCCTAAGTATAGGGTAAACCCAGTTTTCTCTGATTGTTCACCTCGGGCCTCTCATTTTCAGTTCATATCTTGTTACTGAGGCTATTTCTCAACCTAAGTATAGGAGAGATCCGAGTCCCTGTATTCTACTAACTTATTCTTTTTACTCAATTCTCTTTCTTCTTACTATCAATTCTTGTATATTCCTTTATAATTTGCATGAGATATGCATTCATATCACTTAGTGCTATGAGGACATAGCACAAGCTAAATATAGGGGTATACATATATATTTCATATATACTTTAGCCATATCTCATATTTTTAAAATTTTCAAAAAAATTGGGCTAAGGGTAACATATTATTTTTTAACTGATTTTTGTAAAAAAAAATCTTTGCAAAATATTTGAAAACATATATTTATGTGACATTGTCTTCTAAAATATTTTACATTGATTTGTAAAAATGGGGTTTTACTTGTTTTAAAAAATCTTTGTAAAATGTTTGAAAAATGTTTATCTATGCGACATGATTTGTAAAATAGTTTTCAAAATCTTTGCAAACATGAAGGTTTAATTGAGATTAACATATATTTTGTAAATTTCCTAAATTTATTCAAAAATTAAAAATAATAATAAAAGAATAAAAATGAAAATCACAAAATACTAACTAATAAGTTAGATGTTTCCCTGACACGTACACATTTTACACAAAACTTGTTGATATTCATAACACTTGATTTATGAGGTCCTAAATTTAGAGTTAACCTATCTTAATCATGTCAGTCTTAGACTTAATAATTCACACTTCCATAGTTAGAAAGATACGTGTGCTATATTGCATGCTTAATCTCCACTTTAAAGAATATGATCAGCACCTCACCTACACGAATGCATATATGATGATATGAGTTGAGGTTTCACTTAAAGAACTAGGATTTGATATTTGAGTTTGGACCCAATTTAATGATGCTTGAGGATGGGATAAAATTAATGAAGGCTTTCATGAAATGTGTGCTTTTGCAATCTTTGCCAGTATGAGACCATGGTTTTTACACTAATCTCTTGACATTTAACTAAGTTTCAGGGTGTTGTAATTAAATTAAATTGTTGATTAGTATGCGCCAACTTGGTAAAAGCAGTGGATCTAGACAAAAAATGAAAAGAAAATCTCTTACATTCCAAAGTCAAAATCAAAAGAGCTTTCACCAGTGGTGAGTTCTCCCAACCTTTTAAGTGTCCACTTGGACCAAAATCTTAGGCTTTTATGAGTTGGGCTAGTACCTCAAAAGGGCTCTGCATAGTATAGTGATACAAGTTTGGGTGTCAAAGGTATAATAGATACTCTAAAGAGACACACCTCGATGCATTCCCAGGAAAACAATATAGATGACTCAACCTCTTTTGTCAGACACACCGATCAACAACCAAAAATATATGTGTTGAGTTAAATAAGGAACTTGAGAGAGCCCTTACTACAATGAGAGGGAGAGAAGAAAGACACAATCATATTCCCTCCATCAAATGGCCTTCCATTTACCGATTTAAGTCTGACAACTAAAGAGTTGGTGGATTGAATGCATGAATAGATTCACTCCTTAGTGTTGAGGGTTGGATCCTCAGGAGACTCTTTGGGATTGGAACCTCGGGTGACGTATCAAATCGACTCTTGTAATTGTAGTCAACACTTAATGTCATATCTCTTAATATTTATGTATACGTAGAGAGTCTGACGATTAAGGAAGTTGATTTCCTTCTGATTAAGACCTGGTTCACCTTAGACTTTTACGATATCTAAAGATGGGAGTCTTGGATTGATCAAGTCATGTTTCTACACATACACAATCAATGAATCATTTATTTAATTCATTTTCTATTTATTCGAGGATGAGCAAAGCTTAAGCATAACGGGTCTTGCGACATTTATGATGCATCGCCCTTTTTTGTGCTCGTGTGGCTCTTATCTGGTGGGCTAATATCACTGGGAAGAGATAATATTGTGACCTACTTCCTCTTGTTCCAAGTGGACTCTCAAAAAGGTTGGGAGCACTTTCTAGTTATTCTGAAGTTTTCTTGCAGGAAATTTTCTTGAGTTTTGAGCTTTTTCTAGACTTTTTGGTTATATTAAAGTAAATTTGGCTATCTCCCCAGCTCTTACCAAGTTGGTGCATATTGATCCACAATTTTTATTTTTAACACATACTGGCACCTAAGTCAAGACAAGATAGTGTAAAGATCCAAATCCCCATATTACATCTTTACCGACATTCAGGCCCCATGAATTGATTCCCAACACCTTCCCATCATTGAGTTTTGTAAGATCAAAACTCAATTCAAGCACTGTAATCCTGGCCCTCATGTGAAATTTTGACTTTCCTGGCTAATGAATCTCCATTTCATCACCTTTATTCTTTCATATTGATCTTGAATCCCTAGATAAATGCATGTATAAAGCATTAATTTGTACAAAATAACACTCAATAAATGACACTAAAATATGTATTTAATTCTAAAATAAAAGAATAAAGGAAAGAAAAGAAAAAGAATGAAGTGTAAAAGACATTGAATGGCCCTAAACCCTGAGACCCAGTTATCATGATGGCTTGGTCGACAAGGATTAAAGTAGGGGGAGATAAGGCAGATGAATTGTACAGAAAACACTTGGACATCTTAATTTATATTATCAATAAATGTATTTTGGCATTGATTTTATTTTCCTATTTTTATACCTCAAATAAATAAACCCTCAACATGAAAGTTGTGCATAAAAATATAAAGAAAATTACAAAATTTATTTCACACAAAAAGAATGCACATTGTGCTTGAGACGCACACAATAAAAATCCGCAACGACCACTTCACAAATCGGTATCTTCTCCAAAAAACTCAAAATTGACCAAACTCACCTCTATTGTTCATAAAATTTAATTATCTATTTAATTAATATAGTTTCATTTAAAATGAGGTAAGATGCAAAAGTTGGTTTTGAGGTCCTTATTGTATTGTATACATGCATATCGTATTCACTGTATTCATTATTTATATGTTTAGTTTCCTTATATTTTTATACAATTGTAAATATTATCTAAATATATTTAAAAATGAACATAAAATAAAAGCATGAAAATATATTAAATAAACAATATATTATAATATATATCTAAACTACACACGCATATTACCTATACATATTTATTTAAGTACGTAAATAAAATCATAAAAATAAAATAAAAATATGGAATTGTATATTTAAATAAGTTATAAATATATAAATTATTTATATATAATAAGAAATAAAAAATATAAAATAAAATAAAAGACTCAAAACATAGGTAAATATACCTATAAGTTTACTTGTAAAAATCAACACCTAATCAATTAAGTCGTACAAATAAATAAAAATCACCAAAATTTAGTACATAAAATAACAAATATTTTTCATGTTTTATGTTTTTGTAAATAAAATAATTTATAAATTTTTATTGATTTGATAATATTTTTAATATATTCTTTGTCATGTAGTGGTCCTACATGGACCACTCACAGCTACGCGCGAGGGACTGTTGACCTCAAATTAACAACCCCTATCTCCTCCCATTCTCCCTAGACGTTGTTGTTTTTGTCTGAACCCCTAATTCTTGCATTTACCATGTTGATCCACTCATGATCTAGCTTGGCATGTAGAACAAAAAATGGAGATTTGATTACCCTAATTCACGCTCAAGCTATGGATCTTATTAGCCCTCATCAATTTCGATGTTATCACCATCGCAAGAAGGCTCTTTCATTTGTCTATAAATAAAGCCCTTCTGTATTCAGTCTATTTTTTTATCCCTCTCTACCCTTTGTAGCTCATATCTTCTTGATGTTTGAGGCACCTAGTGACGGGAGGAGCTTCGTTGAAGTGTTGGAGTGGACAAAGAGCTGTTGGAGTAGGTGATCCATGTTCGACGAAGTAGCCGCTGGTGATGCTTCTTCTACTCCTTGGAATAGCTAGGTTAGAGCTAATCTTGAACTTTAGTTTGAATATTAGTTTAACTAATCAATTAGTAGGGTTGTTTAATTCTAGGATCTTTGTTTACGAGAGCATTAAGCTCCAGCTCCAATCCATCGGTCTTCTGAGCCGTTCGATCTCACCCGCGCCCCATTTTCGTTCATCACCACATTCTCCACAAAACCCCTCATTTCGCCTTGTATTCTGCATGAATCCAAGCCACCTAGCTCGCTCCTCTGCCCATCACTGGAGCTCTTCCATCCTGAGCACCCTCTGTGCCTCAATCTTCAGGAGAGGGACGAGAGCAACCCTCCCGTTGCCCTCCATCTTTTTTATTCTAGAATAGGCACTTCACAGCACCTGGAGCAGAGTCTCAAAGCTCATTCCAGAACTCAATGATGCTTATATTGCTAGACCCCTTCTAATGGGGCATGGACCTCGTTGAAGTAGCATGCAGATGCAAAAGGTTTCTAGGAAGAGAGGGCGATCGTCATCGAAGCAATTGGTAGCCAGAGACGCATTGAATCATAAGTATAAGCTCAGCACAATCGTGTTCTTGAGATGTTCTTCCAAATACCTTGAGAGTCGTCCGATCAAGGCATGACTCCCGGTTATGTCCTTGCTGTCGGATCAAGCAGTGAACCGTCGTTACCCGCAGCCGTACAATCGAACACATAGAGCTCCCTAAAGTATCCCATGAAGCATTAAGTGGGGTAAATATCATCAAGACCCCTATGCCTTATTGTATTTATAGTTCAATGTCGTGAATATTAATTGAAGTTTAAAACTTTTGTAAAATTTTCAAAGACCTCAACACTTTATCGAATTTTACACTTAGATACGTGCCAACTCACCTCGCATGGACCCCACGTGAGGCGATATATTTTGCAATGAGGACCCTCTGGGTTCTTATATTTATGTTTCGTATTTAAAGTTTGTAAATAAGTGTGAACTTTTGGGTTAAATTACATGCCAGCCATTGTAGTTATCTTTAATTGCAAAAATACCCCTTACATGCATGTAATTATTTGCTTTTCTATTTTTAATAGCAACCTCTTGTACTCTACTAATTTTGGGGAAAATGTTGTAGATGCTTAACATGATGTTCATATATGAACATATTATTATTTAGCATTTTATTGCATTTTACTAATTATTAAAAATCAAATAGGAGCTAATTATACCTTGTTTGCTTAGAAAAATACAAAAAAATATAAAACCTATTTGAAAAATTCCAAAAAGAATAGAGTATATTTATTATTGTGTATTAAACCTCCATACCAAAAATCAAAAAAATAAAAGAAAAATAATAAAAATGACAAAACCCTAAAAAACTCTATAAAAATCAATAAAAATTCTGTAAAAATAAAAAAAATGGTTTTATGTTGTATATTATATTTATATTATATATTAAATATTAGATTTAGTTTTGAGAAATTTTGGACATATTATCTATTTTAAAATATCAAAATAATCCAGATTATTTACATAACTCCCTATTTTGTATATTTTAATACCTAAAAATACATAAGAATTAGCAAAATATTATATAAAAACACAAAAATATAGAAAATATCAAAAAATATTTTCTTTTCTATATTGTGGTTATATTTATATATATTAAAATTATAATAGTCTATAAACATTATATATAACTTATAATGTTTATATTTGTATAATTATTATTACTTGAATATAAATTTAAAATCATTAAAAAATAAAAAAGTCTATTCCTGTAGGTATTTACACATATATTATCTTTAACATCTATAATCTTATTAGTATATATACACATATTATACCTTAAAAACAAAAGAAGGTAAAAATTTGCAAAAATCAAATAGAAAATAAAAAATAAAAAAAGATAAAAGAATTAAAATCCATAAAAATTAAATACAATTAAAAACCCACAAAAACATTGAAAATAAAAACTTAAAAAATACTGAGTGGATTGTTTACCTTGTCTCTATTCCCCTCTGATTTTTGTGGTTCTACACTCCATGCACTTGTCACTATACACAGATTTTGGTAGAGTTATAATAAATTTTAGCTCACATTCTTATTTTGTACATATTTGTGGATTGATTGCTAATACTGTGCTAGGAGTGGGTGCATACTGTGATACGAGAACGGTTGATACGATGATTGCCAGATCCGATCTGTCGGTCATCGCAGGCCCTCCAAGACTGTACCTTGGTATCTCGTCTTTAGTTGCACTTTCACCAACACCTTACCATTATTGGTTCTCGATTCAAGCACTCTAATCCTAGCCCTTAGGTGAAATTTTGACTTATCACTGAATACAAGCAATCATGCAAGAGGTGATGGTCATGTTCAGCTTAAGCACATAGATTCTACGTGAAATATAGCACACATATCCTTATCTCAGGTATTTCAAGTACTTTAAGTCAAGATCCTAATACTAGAAGTGTTCAAGACTCGAGAATGAGAGTTCTCTAAATCTAGAAGCTTGATGTACACCAAGTCATGTGCGCAGGTGTAAGTGTTAGGAATATAACCTTTTTTAAAAACATTTTGTTATACTCCATTATTTTGACAAAGGTTTACAAATCAATATAATATACAATAATATACAAATATACAAAAGTTTTACAAAAGATTTTTACAAATATACAACAAAGATACCTACGCCCCATTTTTTTAATGAATAAACTAGTCAAAGTATGAACTATAGGTATGGTATATATGTAATA
This sequence comes from Ottelia alismoides, assembly GCA_037367405.1. Classification (NCBI taxonomy): domain Eukaryota; kingdom Viridiplantae; phylum Streptophyta; class Magnoliopsida; order Alismatales; family Hydrocharitaceae; genus Ottelia; species Ottelia alismoides. The sequence continues at coordinate 723,488 of JAZKJV010007434.1, read as the reverse complement.
TGTACACAAACACCCTATACTAAGAGTGTGCTATGTCCTCATGGAACATAGTGAAATAAAGACATAGCTTGTACTAAGAATAAGTGGTCAAAAATAATAGAAGTTGATTGTCATCGTATACTTAGGCTTTTGATGGCCTAAGTACATAAGAAGAGCAAGAATGAGGTGGTCGAGGGTATGCAGAAAGAATAGAAAGTGGGGAGCTATACGCAATGAAAATCGAACCTTCCTATACTTAGGCTCTAGTCAGCCTAAGTACGGAAGGGACACACAAGTGAGAGGATCGGTGAGTGAGGAAGAGATTAACAAGATAGGGCCAGCGAATTTTTACATGTTGTTCAATCTTTTGATGTTGTGGATGGACCATGAAGCTCAAGGTGTCACACAGAGTGGTTATGGGTAACAATTGTGCTTGTACCCCTTGTGAATAGTATCTCCTATATATGGACCAATTGCTCATTTGAATCAACATAATGTTTAAGCAATTGTCCATTCACTGAGAAAATGGTATACCATATTTAAGATCAAATATCTCTACACTTACATTGTGTTGCACTTCTCAGACTATGAAGGGACCAGTCCAATTTGACTTCAACTTTCCTTGAATGACCTTCAACTTGGCGTTAAATAACCATACCTTCTGCTCAGAGATAAAGTTCTTGGTTCGGATGCTTTAATCATTCCACCTCTTAACCTTGCCCTTATAGATCGTGTGTGTTTCCATAGGTCATGTTTCTAATCTCTAACAACTCATTCAGATCCATTCGTCTGCTCTTATGCCTTTAGTAAGTATTTGGATTTGCCTTTCTAATTGACCGGTCCGATTTATGCACTAACTCTGCAAGCAAATAATAAGGCTTCTGAAACACCCTATGAAATGGGGAGGTTCCAAGAGGGGTCTTGTAAGCTGTCCTATAGGGCCATAGAACTTGGTCCAAAAGCTTACACTAGTTCTTCCTATCATGGAAGGCTAACTTCTGCAATATCCCTTTTACCTCCCTATTCTAGATCTCAGTCATGCCATTCAACTGTGGGTGGCAGGGACTGGCGACCCGATGGTCGATTCCATATTCCTTGGTCAGATTCTTCATGTCCCCATTTACAAAATGGCTACCTTCATCAGAAATGATGACTTTGGGATCTTGAACCTAGAAATTATGTGATCCTTCACAAATTTACAAACAAAACCTACTATATGCGGCTCAGGCAGGGATAGCTTCCACCCACCTAAAATACTACAAGGAAAATGTGCTCATAGTTGTGGTTGTTAGGGAATGGGACCATGAAATTTATGCCTCATGCATCAAACACATCACATATGATAACATAATGCATGGGCATTTCATCTTTAGAACATAAGGTTCCTCCTATTCTATGGCAGACTGGACACGACCTAACAAAAGCATAGGAATCTTTGAATAAGGTTGGCTATTAAAATCCCCTCTGAAGCATTGCCCGGGCGGTCCTCTTCCTAGAGTGATGTGCTCCTTCTTCCAAAGTATGGTAGTGCCTAAGGATACTCTTATATTCCTCGTGAGGAATACATCCTCCTTCAAAAACAATATGGTCCTTCAAAGAAAAGGAACTGATCCTCCCAATGTTTGTTCCATTAACCCGACTTAAATCGGTCAACACTACTCTTGGGCCAAGCCTGGGTAATTTGATTGGAGACAAGAGAGTTCACCATGATGGCATACCATGCGAGTAAATCGACAACAATGATTTATTCGTCTGAGAAAGTCATTCTAATATACTCGGTCTCAGGAATACTCTATTGCTACTCGATTAGGAAAGATATCATAGATAAAAATAAAATAAAATACTGGAAATAAAATACAACACAACAATGATTTTTGTTTGTATTTAGTTATTAAGAAAAATAAAATAAAAAATGAAGAAAGAATGAATATTTACAATATATACAATGTACACCTAGATCCCAAAACCCATATTTTACAAATGAGCTCCGATTTTAATGAAACCACTTTCATTGGATAGATAATTTTCTAATTTAAACTATAAATGTGAGTTTGGTGAGGAGTTCAAACGGAGCGGGAATTTGGCCGGGAAGTTGGACTTTACGGCTTTTCTCTTAGGATCTAGGAGTATTTAAATGAGGTGAAATTTGTTTTATATATTTTTTATATACATTTTTATAAACAAGTCAAAGAAATAATTAGCTAAAAAGGAGTTGAAATGGAATTATTAAAAATACATGAAGTTTTGGGTTATTCACAGGTGAAAAACTCCTTTATTTTGTGGCTTTTTATTGTTACTTTATTTTTGTGCAATATAATATACAATAATTAGTGTATTTTATTTACAAGAGTTATTTTATTAATTTATTGATTTTATGAACATTTATTTGTGATTTACTTGAAGATTTTGCTAAGATCAATATATTGAGATGATGAATGATGGATTCATCAATCATCGCCACATTTGTCACTCTAGGTCTGTCTTTAATTCCAAGTCGATATCCTGTAGGAGCAAAATCCACCTACAAAGATGCACCTTCACATCCTACTTTTTCATTAAGTATCAGATGGTTGAATGGTCTATGAACACTGCTACCTTGAATCCAAGAAGATAGGACATGAACTTATCCAAGGCAAACACTACTAAAAGCGTTTCCTTCTCAGTTATTGTGCAATTCTTTTGTGCTGCATCTAGTACTTGGCTTGCATAGTGCACGGTATACGGTTTCCCTTATCTCATATGTCCTAGCACGACCCCAACCGCAAAGTCATAAGCATCGATCACGATCTCAAAGAAGAGAGACCCGTAAGGGACCTGTAGGATGCGAGCATCCATTATCCTTCTTTTCAGTAGCTTGAAAGCCTCGAGACACTTGTAATATACAAGGAACTCTGTGTCTTTGCTCAGGAGCCCAGTTAACGTCGGAAAATCCTCAAAAATTCATCAATGAATCGATGATAAAATCCAGCATGCTCCAAGAATGATTGTAACTGCTTGAAGATGGTTGGTTGCTCGAGTTTCTTGATCACACCCACCTTAGTAGGGGCAACTTCTATTTACCTTTTAGAGATGACGTGCCCCAACATGATGCTCTCTATTAACATGAAATGGCTCTTTTCCTAGGAGAGCACCAAATCCATCTCTCTACACTTAGTGATGAATCGATCTAGGTGAGAAAGTTAATAATTAAAAGAATCACCATGAACTGGTAAGTCATCCATGAAAATTTCTAGGAAATCACCAACCATCTCGCAAAATATTACTATCACGCACATGTAAGTTTAAGTTCTGAAGGATCATGTAAATATTGTATTTTCCTGGTCCTTTGTAGAGTTGGTGACTTGATTGTAGTCTGAGTACTCATCCAAGAAGAAAAAGTACTCCTTCTATGCCAACCTTTTCAAAATTTGATCAATGAATGGCAAAGGGAAGTGATCATTTATCGTCATGGCATCAGACACATGTAATTTGCATAGACGTGCCATGTCGTGGGTACTCTAGTCGCGATATCTCCTCTCCCTCCTCATTGGTGACAATATGTACTTGACTTCTTCAAGACAACGTGTAGCGGTTCCACCCATTGGGAGTTAGAGATGAGATAAATGAATCCATCTCCACACCATTTCTCAATTTCTTTCTTGACTACTTCCCATAGGTTCTGATTCAACCTGCATTGGTATTCATGGAGGGTTTAGCAACATCCTCAAGGTATATGTGATGTGAGCAAAGAGCGGGATTTATCTCATGGAGTGTTAGTTTTTATGTAATACACTTGGGCACTGATTGATGTATGCAGGTGGATCAACTGAATGACTTGGATCACTGCAAACAATAATCTCAAACAACCACATCATTACGTAGAACTTTTAATCATAATATAGAAAAGCAAACCACAAGTGTACAAGGAATTAATGTGGAAACCCTCCTGGGTAAAAATCACGATCTAAGTCTCCTGACTCGGGCTTCAACCTAACCCACACAAGTCTTCCACTAACCTGAGTTGTTTATGCAGGCAACCCAACTATATTACAGTCTTAGTTGATTACGCGATCAACTGCATTGTTTACGACCTGGGTTTTTTCACAGACAACTCAAAACCGTATACATATTAAACAATCCCAATAACCTCAATGTCAAATTAAATTGCAAATAATAATAAGAGGTAAAACTAAAACAATCTTACATAGAAGAATCAATCGTAGAGAACTAGAGCTGTTGGAAAGAAGAACACAATAGAAAATAGCTCTTGCATCTTTCTCTTATAGTATATAGTAGACAATAAAGAGTAGAGAGCTTGTTGCTCTTGGTGTGTGATGTAGAATGAGGTATGGAGTCTTATTTATTGATCTTAGGGTCCCATAGATATTGGCTCTCAAAAAGTAGCCGCTGCGAACAAATCGAGAATGAAATCAGCTTCAAAAATCTTCCTCAAATGGAATATGACCGATCATGATGCAAAGATGATTGATCAGAATCGAATGATCGATCATGAGGATTTATGTGACCGATCAGAATCAAGAGATGATCAATCAAGGATTAAATCGATCAATTAAAGATATAGCTATTGTAATTCAAATAATGATCGATAACAAACAGAGTTATTGATCAGAGGTGATCGATCATGTGTAAACCATTGATCGATCAACTTGACTCTTTGACCTAAAAGTCAAAGGGATAAAATGCAATATGCATGATATGAGGTCTTTTACATTCTATGACAATTACAAAATGCGGGACCCAATAAAAGAAAAGAATGTGTATTCCTCATGAACTTGAGATCCTTCCTTGAGCTTGAGATAGAGTTCCATAGATGTGAATTCCTTTGAGCTTCTCATCTTCTTCTTTACTTAAGCTCGAGCTTCTTAACTTGAGTTTGTTCCTGGTCCAGTAGCTTTCCTACTCTCGACTTAGCTACAAGCTTTGCACACAAGTTCTGTTATCATCAAAATATGCATGCTTATGTACTAACAATTTCCCCACTGATGCATGCACTCACATGGAGGTCTGACACACTCCAATCTATGGTTGTGTTGTTTTTTCCATGAATCTCTAGCAAATGGGATTCTTATTCTCTAGTCAGGCTTGAACTGATAATAACCGAGAACTTCTTGGTTCGGCTCGCAAGGAAGGTGTACTTGAGTGTTGGAGGTAATGATTTGAGCTCAGGAATGTCTCTATCATCAAGTAGGCCAGGCTCACCATTGTTGAATATGGAATAGTGATGTATGTGGTTGGATCGGTCTCTGAGGAAGATGCCACCAACTGAATATGTTCAAGAGTCAGATCGCCAAATAAATCCATGGGTAAGGAAAATGTTGTGTCCAACTCGTCATCCTCACCCTCTGATTATCCCAAGAGAAGGGGAAATTACTGGCCCAGATGGACTTTTGTGTCATTGAGGGTATATGGGATGCATCTCTTAAATGTTATGTATTGAAGTGCTAGCTTCGGACAATCTCGCAAACTGCATCATCTACATTGACCTCTCCATGTAAGAGGAACTCATCTCCATATGTGGGGTTCTATAACTAAGACTCTACTATGTCTAACTAACTGCATTCTACATCTAAAGATGATTGAGACTATGTACTAGCTTTGGAGTCATGTTGCTTATGAGTCACTAATAGGCTTAATTAATATTGTCTAATTGTAATATGATCAGCTAACAATATATCAGAACCAAACTAATGATTTCCGTGAAGAGCGATTAGTTTAATTTTTATCCCAGATAAGTCTAGGGTCGAACACAAGGACACGATATGTTAGTGTATTTAAGTCAGGTCCAAATACCTAGGTTAAATTCTTTAAAGTGTATCTAGGTCAAGTATGCAGCACAATACTTATGGATGCATGGATTTTTACTGAATTTTATATGCAACTGATGTATAGTGCTACAAAATGATGGTACAACAATGCATTCAATAAGTACACACTACTACAAATGTCCCTAAATTAATACACAAGCAATATATTTTAATTCAGCATAACTTACTGTAAAGCAATTAACAATGCCTAGATCCAATTACACCTTATCAATCAATACATCTTATTCAAAGCCTACCTACTTCACTCAATGTATTTTAGGCTATTAATAATGATGTAAATGATGTTTACTTTAAGATCAAAAATTAAGCTAAGGTGAATCAATGGTAAATGGATTTATATAAAACAATTAGTGTGCTTCTCTAATTAAATATTGAACGTTCACTTGTCACACTAGAGAATAAATTATACCATTATAAAGATCATGAACAAAGTTTTTAAATGAGATAAATTTCATTGAAAACCGATTAAATGCAAGATGTAAAAAGTTATTAATCATTCATTATACGAGCCTAATTGCAAGAAAAAACATATTTTAAAACACATAAATATCACAAATAGGTCCTGAAGGAGTAAAATGTAAAAAACAAAGTTGTTGGGGCCTTATATGCAAAATCTCCATGTGTGAGGATATAAATGCAAATCAGAAGAGCCGGTGGGGGTTAGATGAAAAACTCCCAAGGATGGTATGTAAGGGGAATGCAACGACTAGGATCAGGGCGGCTCTTCTTCGAGCCACGTGGCTTGACGCGGCTACTTCGTCCCCGCGTTGGCTCCACCTAGGTTGAGCGGCCCGGTTCCTGGCTCGAGTATGATGAGGATCATTAAATCACCACTGATTGGGCGTGATCCAATGGCACCTGTACTCCTCGAGAATTTATCCTCCTCCATGCTAGGTGGTGCTCCAGTGGAGCTTCGACGAGGGTTGTAGTCCTCCTCCTGGCTCCTATGACATTGGGAACAATCTGGCAGATAGATAAAGCCTAGGCGAGGTCGGTGAAGTGTTGGAGAAGAGACAAGTCGAATTTAAATGGTGAGTGATGCACTGTTGGAGTAGAATGGGGAGATCGGAGATGGTTCCCAATCTCCGACTAATCAAAGATCTACAAAGTGAGTATACATAGATGATGCACGATGGGTAATTGGAGATGGATTGAGGCGATTGGGAGGGCCATTGGAGGTGACAAGAGATGGTGCCCTAAATGGGTTGACCTCATTTGTATGGAGGTTAAATGATTGAGGCGGAGTAGGGTATGCAGAAGTGGAGGATGAAATTTAAGTTATCGACGAAGATGAGGAATGAATGGTGAATGTGGGAAGCGATTTAGATGATCGTGAAGATGCATGTATGCGTATGAAAAAATGGGACAATATGCAATGAAAAGACTAATTGAGTTTACCTCGAAAGAAGAACAGAGGATGGATGTTGCAACCTGGGATTGAAGCTCCTTAGTTCTTCAGGTTGTTGCTTGGCATACACAAACGGTGTACAAAGCTCGTGCAGCCCTTTCTGATAGGCTACGACATGGTGAACTCACCGCGGATCTCACCGATAGAGTTGGCCATCGTTGCTCAACCTCTATGTGTGTCATAAATGAAAACCAAGGGCTCGAGTATTCCTCGGACAAGGATGGATAATTGGGAATGAAGGTTGGTTGCTAGGTTTTGATCAGCTCCAGGCAGTTGCACTAGGGTGGTTTCAACCAAGTCTCATTACCTCACATGAAGAGGAGCTCAATGATAGAGGTTAGGGCATGGAAGTGGGATGAAATGGTGTCACATAGGTACTGGAAGCATGGTGGGAAGTCACGCGGGTTGATTGGGAGAAAAGGGGGAAACAACCACCAGCGAAAGGTTGCATCACTTGAGGCCAACCGCTGGAAGATGATGACAAGCATGAGCCATTGAATCATGCGAACCAATGACCCAGATGAAGGCACTAGAGGAGAGAAGTGGGCCAATCGGTCATTTCATCAAGCAACTCTGATACGAGTGGGGATGGTTAAATTAGAGTCGTATGATCAAACGATCAGATGGTCCAAATAAGGCACGAGGTTGAGTGAAGGCCCTAGTCATGTGGAGGCTCAAAGTTGAGCTTGCGTGGCCTAATGAAAATAAATCAAAAAAATAAAACTTGTAAAATAAATATAAAATAATAAATGAGGTTAAATAAAAAAGTGTTCTCATGAAAGTTGTGTATTTTTTTAATCTACAACTTTCGTAAAGAGTCCAAAACAAAAATACATCATATATACTTACTTAATATTTTTGTAAGTATTTTAATGAATAAAAATAGTTCTTTCAAATTATTTTAATTATTTTTTGTTATTTTGGATAATGAATAATATACAATATATAATATACTATATTAAACTAATTTTTATAGGATTTTTAATAATAAGAAAAATGCATAAAATAATGAGAACCTTAAACACATATATTATGTTCTTATTTGTATACAATAATTAACCATAATTATTTACAAGATGATAAATGTTAAATCTCGATAATTACTTATAAATTAAATTATTAGTTTAAACTAGAGAGATAATTAATCCAAATAATGATGATTAATTAGATATTCATCACTGGCTACCATATGGTCAGCTACATATTTAGCCCTACATCTTCGCCTGGAGATTGCAACTAGATCCTCCCTAGTTTGTAATGAAACTTCGCGGTAACTAGGGGTAATTGGGGATCACCAAATTTCATTATTTCTAGTGATTAAGCTAAGAATGAGCAATAAGGTGTCCGATCATGGATTTATCACCTAGCGCCATTACCCGTAGATAAGGGTGATGTAGTAGCGGTGGTACTCCATTAGATCTCACTGGAGGAACTGACCTATCATCTCTAGACCACATCTCCTCAGTTGTCATTTGGAGGATTGTAGGGGTTCAAGCGACTCTCACATGAAGGTGTATCAACCTCAGAACGATGAGGGAGGGGTGGTGAGGTTATGTAGGCTACAGGTGCGTGAGGGGTGGTTTTGAGTGAGTGGAAGCAAGTGTGTTTGCATGGAGGGCGGAGAGTGAGCGGTTGGTGAAGAAGTGAAGTGATGGGGCTAACCGTCGGTCATCTTGGAATGGCGTGAATATGCGTGGAGGTAGAGGAAGAAAGGAAGACTGCGCCAACGTGAGAGATGCTAGAGAGAGAGGGCGCTGGAAGAGGATGAAGAGCACGGACCACTAAATCTCTGAGGTACAACAACCATGATGGGATGAAGTCAAAGGCGGGTGATAAATCCATGATTTATCATCTTTATTTATATTTATTATCCCTCTTACTTAAGTATATCATCAATATTAATTAACAATAGATTTAATTTAACAATTAACCTTCTATAATTAATTAAACCAAAGTATTGTATATAAACAAATATATTTTTGTGCCCACTATTTTATGTATTTTGTTATTAAAAATATAATAAAAATTGGTTTAATATTATATATTTTTTATTTGTCATTAAACATAAATGGAAAAAATAAAAAGTATATAAAAGAATTCAAAATAAGTGTTGTTAAGTACTTATAAATACTTACAAAAAATATATAGATATGTATATATGATGTATTTAGATCTAGAGTTCTACATGAAAGTTGTAGATCTCAAAAAAGATCTACAACTTTTTTGTTGAACACTTTTTAATTTGACATATCTAACTATTTTTATTTTCATTTATCTTCTTTTGTTTATTTCATTCAATTCTGATTGAGCCACGTGGCCCAATCTCCTTGTTATACCTTACCTGCATCTTTATTTTAGCCCGCTCATTTCTAGGTCGTAGACATGATTGATCCCATCACGCCTCTTCCAAATCCATCTGATCGCTTTGATTAAATGGGTCCTAACTGCACTCCGTGCCCCATCCATAGTCATTGGGCCACATGATCCAACAGTTGTCACTCATCGTCAACCTCTACCCTCTCACCCTCCAGACGAATGAACCACCAACCACCGACTTCACGCATTTCTCCCAATCGTTATGACTAACTTCCCATCTAACTGACAACACCCTAACAAAGCCCTAACCTCCCTTGTTCTCTCCAAGCTCCCAACTACTCAAATCCCTAACTCCCCTAACCTATGGTGGTGGTTGAAGCCACTGCCTGGGACTAAACCACCACCCTTCTCCTCCATCAAATACACCTCAACGGGCGTAAGTTTAGTGGTCCACCTTTACGAGAAGCAAGCCTCAGCCTGTCCCCACTCTTCGTGATAGGAAGAATGTGGGTCGAAGGATCGATCATGGGTTCTGCTTCCGGTGATGACCCACGGCTAGAATGGCCATGTCATGACTGCATCGCAGATGTTTGAGCTTCAAGATCTAGCTGATATTGTTAAGCGAAGACCAGAGGTCCGATGAGGGCCTCCGCCCAAGACAATACCTCCCGTCGGCATCGTCTTCAAGTTCCAGGTACGTTAGATTTTGTTTCTTTTTGTTTTCTTTGACTTATCCTTTGATATACATAGGTAGTCACTTGAATCGCATTAGCCCTCGACCTTCATCATGAATCCTAGATTCAAGTGGGTGGTTTCACTTGCAATATTTTCTTCTTTCCAGACATTGATCACCTCGCTCCATTCTCCTCTATTCAGCGGAGAAGAACCCATTACACCTTCATGCCTTTATTTCACTCCCAAACCCCGCACACTTTCTTCGGTTGCTTCTAACACTGTAGGCACATCTTGCTTCAGTAGCCGGAGCTTCATGCATGCTTCTATTCTAAAGGTTTCACGCTGGTGAACCTCCATAGACACAAGGATTCAAACCTTTCTGAATCTTCGTTGTCGTTCCATGGCTTTCGCGAGCCCTCCAGGAAGGTGTCACAACATTCTGCGAGGCAAGAGGAGCAAGGAGGATGTAGAATGGCTTCATCGAAGACCATTTCTATGTCGCCACATGAGGCGAAGCTCATCGGGTGAAGAAGAGCAGACACCTTCTAACCAAGAGAATTGGACAATCCCGATGTCACCCATGCCTTGGAGCCTACCAGCCAGCCTCGATGGGACTGAGGCATGTCCGCAACTCTTCAGCCACCCCATGTGGACCTGAAGCACCTATGCCCGACCGATCCATCCTCCAAGACTAGTCGTGTGTGCCGTGCACATGAGGTTTTGGAAAAATTGCAATCGTAGTAGGCATATTATCCACTTCACAATTCAATCCAAGCGACACGTGCATCGTTGGGTTATTTTGCATTGCCACCATGCTAACTTATCGTTATTACAAAAATGCCCCGCGCTGAGGTGTTTATTATAGAAGATGAGTCAGATTTCTTTATTGCATTTTGGTCCCTTCAGGGACCTGATTTGTAGTGTTTTGTGTTATTTATTTATATTTTTATTGCAATTATACCCGTGGCTTGTATGTTGAATAAATTAAGCATAAAAAACCTATTGAGTTGATTTCCATTACATTGTGAAGTCATTTTAATTATCTACATGGTGGCATTGACTAATCATTGATTTGACATTCATAATACGATCAATTAATCAGAAATAGAATTGGTTGTATTCCCTTCATTATTAAATGTCATTGATTGTATGTCGCTTCATTTCATGTATTAATTTTATAATAATTTATTTGTAGCATTGTGTGAGTAATGTATTCAATCTCGGAGCTTGTTATGTTGTTATATATATGTTGAGTACTAATGTCATTTTTTTCATTTTGTCTTTACATAACTTGCATTCAAAAAAATAAAAATGCATCTTGTTTATGTTGTCCAGTGTTGCATTGCCCCGTTCTTTTTGACCTAAGTAATATCATTAATAACTTAATATGGATATTAACATTTGAGTAATTATGTTGATAGCTTGTGTCCTTGTGTTCGACCCTAGACTTATCCAGGATAAATTAAACAAGATTCTTTTCACCGAGATATAATTAGTGTAGTTTGATAAATTGTTAATTGGTCGTATTACAACTCATCATTATTAAAACAACTATTTAGCGATATATCAATGGGTCAGCGCATCTGGCACCCATTGGATCGACTTATCCAACGGTGCCTATAGAGGAAGGACGGATTGAAGAGGGGTCGTTGGAATAAAGGATCCAGTAGTCCAGGTGGATTGCGGTAAGGAATGAAAGGTCATGTCACGTGGGTACGTGGCTCGTCTAGAGTCGTTCACATGGCCCTATAGGAAAATTAGAAGATAAGACAATAAAGTAAAAATAAAAAATAGTAAATGAAGTCAAATGAAAAAGTATTACATAAAAGTTGTTCATCTCGATGACATCCACAACTTTTATGAAGGACAAAAATACAAAAGACCTCATTTGTACAAACTTAATTTTTGGTAGGTATTTAATAGGTATTGAATACCTATTTTTTTGATTATATGTATATCTTAAATAAGGACTCTATTCATGTACAAATATATACACCAATTAATGTAATTTTAGGGATTTTTATAATAACAAAAATAAGGGAAAATATGCACAATATATGCAATATATACAAGAGAAGGATCATGATTTTATTGAGTAGTTAATATATAGTAATTAACTTAAATCTATACAAGGTACACAATATTTATTTTAGCTTGTTGAGGAATTTATTAAATGATTAACATGGACTAAGCAAAATGATCAATAAGGTGGTTGAATCATGGATTCATCAGCCTCATTCTCTGATGGTAGATGACAGATGTCCTCGATGAAGCTTCAGATGATGTGTTCTTTCTCCTCAACAAACGACAAGGAGGTACAATGGAGTTGTTAGAAGAAAGTGGGACATATGGGCATGTTCTGTTACTACTCATGACGAGGAATGAGGGGATCGGAGTTGGTGGTCTTCAATTTGGGTCCAGCGCTCCATGAAAGATGGAGATGGAGCTCGATTGGGCGAGAAAGAATGCTGTGGAGAAGTATTCTGGTACTTTGATGAAGGGGCTCCTATTATGTGGTGATGCAGCCTTGATCCCTTATGTTGCTTCTCAATCATGTAGGGACAGAGTGTTGCTCAAGCACATATGTCCAATCGAAATGGGCTTAAGTCAGAATGCTCCTGATTTCCAGAATATGATTGGTCTCATGCGTGAATTGATAGTGTTTGTAGCTCAAATGTGAGGTAGAAAGGGGTGGTGGGTGTATGGACGAGGCTCCGATAGAAGTATGGGAAAGATATAGTAGTGGAGAGTAGCATAGACGGAGAGGAGAAAAGCAGAGATTCTGGGGGGATGAAGGTGGTTGTCATGGTTCGATTTTGGTGTTGCCTTTCTAATCAATTGATGAGAATAGATATGTTAGGTGAGTATAAATGAGAGAAATAAAAACAAAAAAATGAAGAATGAGTAAGAATAATACTGGTTGAGGGGTGTTACCTGAAGGGTGGTCTCGTCGACGATGGAGGTTTCTTGGGAGAGCACCTCAAATTATCATCTCGAGAGGTGAGGCGGACAAAGTACCTCAAAGTTGAGCAACTCAGAAGTGGAGTTGCGATATAGTAGAGGTTCTTGGATCTCCCAAAGAGGTTGGATAAGATGAGGTCCTTCTATCGGGTACCCACACTGTTACTGGAGAACTCGAGAAGCTGGGGCTTCTTCTCCCTATTGGCAGATAGGGCTCGATTTTGGCGGTTGTAATGGTTTTGATTTATGACTCCATGTGATTCTGGGATGGCTAGAGACTTGAAAAGGATGTTAGGGATAGGAACGGGTCATCGATAGGCTGAGAGGTCGAAGAGTGGTTCAACATAAAGAGATGAGGGAGATCAGGCGGAGGTTGTGGAGGTAATCGGTAGCAGTTCATTGGTGGAAGAACGGAGGAAGTGGAGAGGCATTGGGAGGTGGAATATGGAGCCATCCTGGATGTTGGATCCCAGTCTGGTCCAGTGGTTAGAATGAAGACACATGGAGGGAAATAGATAGGACAGAGTGAAAGGGAGCAACACGTGGCATGCTCAGAAGTTGCCACACATTAACACCAGATAAATTAGAAAATAAAAACAAAATAAAGTTAAAAATGGAAAATTGCCTCAAATTAAATAATTTCTTTTACAAAAGTTGTTCGTACAACTTTTGTGAAACGCCCAAGACCAAAAGACCTCATACGTATAAACTAGTATTTTGGTGGTATTTTATGCACATAAAATACTGGATTTTCACACTTGCAAGCAATTTATTTGTGATTTTTAATCAAGAGAAAATTCAAAAGAAATAAAAAATAGAAGAGATGTATTCATACATTAATTTATTTTTTAAGATTTTTTATAATTGAAAAAATAAAGCAACAAAATAAAAGAGACATATGTGCGGACTATATATACAAACTCGAAATGCCTCAATTTCTTTGATTTTATATTTTTTAAGATCTTAATTTTTACACAAGCCATTAAAACACAACTCAAATACATAAGTGAAAAAAAACAAATTTAAAAAGGTTTTTATCACTTGTACCCCTTTGAGATATTGCAATATCAATTATGCCCCTCCCTTATTTGGAAAATCAATTATTCCCCTACAATCTTCAAGTTTTATCATGTGTGCCCCTCAAGTAAGTTTTTGTCCACTTCCATCTCAAATGGATATTAACTTTTGAACACAACTATACTTTCTAACCAGTAAGAAGGGTAGATTGGTCATTTTCTTAATAATCATTTTCTTCTTCCTCTCCCTCCCCATCCTCATCTTCCGACAATGACAACCTCCTCCTCGGTCATGCCCCATCCAGTCCCTCCTCCTCCCCTGGCCCTCCTCTGCCCCATCCTCCCTAGCCTCACCCCTCCCACCCCTCCTCCTCCTCGTCCTCCCATGCCTCCTCCTCCCAGCCCTGTCCCATTGCCCTTTAATGAATATGTGATTCTTCACTCGAAAACATGAAAATAGATCTTTATTCTCAAGTAATTAGCTACATTTCTCCATTTATTCTGCATTATTACCATTCGTGCACTTAAAGATAATATCTATATTTTAGCAAGCATATTTGCATGAGTGAGAAGCCCAATTCCCTTGTTAATATCATATGTATAATATCATATTTTCTCCTATTTGTATTTATTTTTCACTAACTTAGAATTGAATAAAATCAATCTATAGTGTATGCATTACTAGCACTAATAACTGAAAAATATCCAAGAACACTAACTTGTAAAATTGCCCAATAAAACCCAAACACTAGTTTGAGACAAAATGCCTTAAAACGTGAATATCTCTCTCATACTCTCTCCTATGGACCCCTGCTCACTTTTAAATTAATATGCATTCAATTACCTTCAAAGCTATACTGAATTCAAAAGAATTGAAATTCCTATGTGAAACTTAGGTTTTGAATCCCTATTATATATTATACATATTGACCTATTTTGACCTTATTGTTTTATGTATAAAACTAATCATTTCCATTTATTTCTTTTGCATTTATTTTCTTTGATTATTGTTTTAATAAAATATGTAAAAAAATCTAAATAAAAATTGAAGCAAAAATCAAAGAAAATAAATCAACTCGAGTCTGTACATATAATATGTACATATGTCCCTTTTATTTTATTTCTTTATTTTGTTAATATATTAAAAATCCAAAATATAGATTAAGTTGTAATTTTTTATTTTCTACGATTTTATTTTGATTGTTATCTTATCTATAAATGACAAAAAATCACAAAAATGTGGTATTTTATATCTATAGAGTACCAGCAAAAATACCTTTTGTACATATGATTTCTTTTGCTTTTAGATCCTTCATGAAAGATGTAGATCTCACCGAGACGTGCAACTTTCTTATTGAGCACATTTTTATTTGGCCTCTTTTGAATTTATTTCTATTTTTATTTGAATTTAATTTTCGATTTTTCTGGGAGCGACATGCGGCAGCTCTTGGAGCTGCCATGTGTCATCCCCACTTTCTTTATTACTCTCTTTTATTTTATTTAATTTTATTTTATAATTATTATTTTATTTTCTTTCTTTCTTTTATTTACTTATTTATTTTCATTTATTTTCATAATTTTATTTGTTTGTTGTTTACTCATTTATGTATTTATTTATTTTAATTAATCAATTTATATTTCTATTTATTTATTTATATTTATTTTATTTTATTTTATTTTTATTTTTAATATTTATTTAATAATTATTTTATTATTAATTTTTTCGTTTCATTATTTATTTACTTATTCATTTCATTTTATTTATTTATTTTACGTATTTTTTATTTTCATTATTTAATTTTTTTATTTTTATTTTTATTTTTATTTTCCTTTTGCCACGTAGTAGCCCTAGGGCTGGCCACCCCTCTTTCTCCTTCCTCCCGCAAGACCGCATCCCGCATCGCTCGCGCAATCGTCGACTCCTCCCATCTCTCTCCCAGCCCGTGTTGTCAACCGCCTCACACGACTGCCTCTTCGCTTTGTGCGGGGTTGCGTGACCTTGCGTTCTGTGCCTCTTTTTTCTCCTCGACCAACTACCTTACCCTAACCGCCCGTCGATGACCCGGTCACCCCCCTGACCCATGTCTCTCGCTCACGATCTACGACAACACTCGCACATCCACCTTACCCATCTCCTCCAAGTCCTCCACTAACCATCCTTAAAGGCAGACACACCATCCACTTCGTCTCCCATCCGCCATTCTTAGAGGGAACGAACACCAACTTCGACCCTTCTCAAGGTGATGGCTCGAGGACATGGTCTTGGAGGTGAAGACGGCCATGGCAACCCCAACGAGGCATAATCCAAGGTCTCCTGCAGTCCTTGTAGCAGCTACTTCACCAAGCTGCTCCAGCTTCGAAGCCTTCTTCTTTGCCAGCTTCTTAAAGCGATAGTGGGAGTAGCGTACAACCGCTCCATTCTCAGGCAAAGACCTGTATAGTACATCATGCAACTGACTGCCATCAGCACCCGGTTGCATCGCCATCGACACCTGTAACTGGCCCATTATGCCTTCTGATGAATCTCCATTTCATCGCCTTTATTCTTTCTTTTGGGCCTTTAAACCCTAGCCAAATGAATGAAAATATCATTTAAATATCATTAGTTTGTAAAAATTAACATTCATTAATCATTGAACAATTATAGTATAAATTGTATGGTTTAAAGCTAAAATAAAAGAATAAAGAAAGAAAAGGAAAAGAAATATAATGTCAAAGGTATTTTATGACCCTAAACCCCGAGATCAAGTCAAGAATTGATGTGATCGATAAGGAATAAAGTAGGGGGAGATAAGGGCCAAAAATCCATCAAAAATTCTATTCTTTTATCATCAATAAGTCCAAATTCCATTCTTTTATTCATCAATAAGTCCATTTTGGGACCTATCTTATTTTCTATTATTTACACCTCAAATAAAGAAACTTTATACACCAAAGTTGTAGATAAAAATGTATAGAAAAATACAAAATTGTGTTTGCACAAAACTAAGGCATAGTGTACATTTTATACTCAGGATAAAAAGTCAAATCCAAACTTCCCAAACCCATATCTCCTCAATAAAAACCCACAATACATCAAAAACACTTTAATTGTATATACCTTTTAATAATCAATTTAATGAAGGTGTTTTCAATAATTTGGAGTTAAGGTATTAAAGTTAGGTTTTGGACCCCTATTGTATAATATACATGAATAAAATATTCATTTTATTTATTCTTGATTATTTTTATAATTTTATATCTCTATAATTTTGTAAATATTATTTATAGTATACGTACATATTAGAATGGAATAAAACCATAAAGAAAACACGAAAATAAAATGACCTATAGAAATACATAGATGAGATGCATATACTTATACCTATATAATACATACCCCTATTTATTTAAGTGCATATAATACATTAGAAAAATATAATAAAAATATATTTGTTTATCTAAAATTAGGTTGCAAATATATAAAATATGAAAATAAATGAATAAAATAAAAAATTCAAAATAAAAATAAATAGACAAAACATAGATCAAAATACTTATAAATACACTTGTAAAAAGTAACTTGTAATATATTGAATCATAAAAATAAATATCATATTAAAATACTATATAAATAATAAATTTTTTTAATTATTTATCCAAAAATTAATAAAACCGTTTACTATTTTTAATTAATTAATTTCGAATAAGAGCCAACCTTTTTGTCATGTAGTGTCCTAGGTGGGCCAATCAGGAGGCGAGGACTGTTGACCTCGGTCAACAGCCTCCTCTCTCTTCCTCGAGTCGCCAGAATGTCAGACCCCAGATTTGACCCATTTTTCACTGATGCTCATGATGCCCTGGCTAGGCGTGATGCACGATTCATGAAGATTAAACATCATGTAATCACACCCTAGCCAAAGATCTAATCAACATTCCTCGATTCAGTTCATCTCCTCGATCAATAAGCTCCGGGCACACTGTCTATAAATAAGACCCTCTGCTATTATTTCATCCTTGATCCCTATCCGAGCATTGTGGTGAGTCCAACCAGGTGTGTGAGTCTGTTGGTGACAAGGGCACTTTCCCTACGGTCGGAGTTCAGAGCTGCACAATTCTCTTATTTCTAGGTAGTTTTCATTCATAGATTTCATTTCATGTCTTTTATTTGCATTTTAATTACCGTTGTAGTATGGGGTTAGATTTAGATCTCATCGGAGCTCTAAAGATCTGGCCACTGTTCCACGATGTTACTCTTTGTCTCTGACCTACGCGACCATCTCATCATCTAGCCTCTACATTTCTCCACATCCTCGACCATCAGCCCCGATTCGAATCCTTCTGGATCAAAGGATCAGTGCTCCATCTGCCACCGTTGTCGGAGCACACTCATCTCCCCACCATTTTTCCTCGAATCCACCCCCAATAACATTCGATATCCTTCATTGTCATCGTAGTGTGCTTCTGCATGTCTTTGCATAACTTGAGGAGCCCATCTGAGGGTTGAAGAAATCCAAGTAGCACCGCCATGTGCATCACGGTACGAGGCTCCACCGATGAACCCTGGACCATTCTGAGAACATCCCCGGGTGTAGAACACCTCCAGGACTCGTTTGAGCAACTTGGCAGCATCTGAAGAGCCCAGAGGAAGGAGAATCGAAGCTCGAAGGCAGGGACCTTCGTCCATGTTCTTCGAGCGAAGCAGCTGTTGTTGGATCGCAGAGGATCTCTAATTCTGATCTTGGTCGCTCAATCATCGCCGGCTTCGTCCATCCGATGGAAACCTAGATGCGATCATGACCGTAGATTGGTGAAGCGTTATCAAGCTTCCAGGGCCTGTCACATGTATAAGTGAAATGATCTACGATGCATGATGAAGCGCTATTGGGGTTAATTTGTACACATAGAACCCCACCTTTTATTTTATTTATTAGTCCTGTAAATAATTGTTGCAGCGTGAATAAATTTAGGGATTTTTCATAGTGACCCTTGAACTTATTTGTTATTGTATATGAGTCCAGTCTAGCTTAGCTCACATGTCATCCCACGTGAGATTGGTGAATTGCACAAATACCCTAGTGATTTTGTAAATTGTAATTCAGTCAACTAAATTTTAATATAAGATATATATATTTCTGAAAAATTTGCACATATTCCCCTGACATTCTTTTTAATTACAAATATACCCTCTCTAGTACTTGTATTTTTATGCTTGAATTTCATTTATTAAAAAATAGTATCTATGCTTAAAAAATATGCAAAAATATGGTTAGATGTTTGCTAATATTCTCATTCATGCCATATTTGTACTTATGCATTTTACATTCTACATATTTATTAAAAATAAAAAATAACATATTTTCCCATGCTTGACTTAAAATTAACAAAAAAATATAAACCCTTTTTGAAAAATTCCAAAAAATTATATTTTGTTTTTTTATATTGTATCTTCAGACCAAAAACCTAGGCATAAAAATTTAAAAGCACCAAAATCTAGTAAAAGAGATATAAAATTTCCAAAAATCCCTGAAATATTTCTTTTTATCTATGATTTTTCTTTATACTAATATCTATCTATTAAAATTGATTTGAAGAATTCTGGACTTTATTTGCTATTTTTTACCTTCATATAAATTCTCCCTACTTATTTATTACTGATTTGGGATATTTTTTACTTTAAAAATACATGAAAATATGCAAAACAAAATCCAGAAAAATAAAAAAAAACATGAAAATTTTGAAAATTGCTAAAAAATTCATGTATTTTTGGACGGTGTATAGCTATATGTACATCACATACTACCTACATGTGTATATATATAATTCTATTATCTATCTAATTAAATTATGTATTAATATAATTTATATAAATATGTTTTTATTCTTATTTTCGAAAATCCAAAATTATAAAAATTTAAAAAAAACATATAATATAATTTATACATAAATATATATACACCATATGCGTATCCCTCTACCTAGATGTACATATATATATATTAGCATATATATTATATATAAATTATATATATACTATTAATTTAATAAAAAAATAAAAGAAAAATCCACAAAAACAAAAGGTCAAGTATGTATATAATACCATTGATTAGCAATAATCATAGGCTCCCTCGTTTGCTCTTTGTGGTTCGACCTCTAC
Organism: Ottelia alismoides; assembly: GCA_037367405.1. Taxonomy (NCBI): domain Eukaryota; kingdom Viridiplantae; phylum Streptophyta; class Magnoliopsida; order Alismatales; family Hydrocharitaceae; genus Ottelia; species Ottelia alismoides. The sequence goes on along the minus strand of JAZKJV010007434.1, from coordinate 703,172 downwards.
ATACTTCCATGCTATATATTTTTGTTTGTTGAGTATAATAAATTGTGCCTCACATTTTTGGCTTTTCATTGCTTAGTTTTACATTTGGGTACTTGTTGAATGACCATGGGGGTTTCTTATGGGTCGCCTCAGCGACAACTCATCTTCGCACTCCGTGAGGATGCATTCTAGATCGGCTTGAAAAACCTTGGGCCATCAAATGGCGTTGTTGTCAGCGAGCAACGTAGTATAGCCTATTTTGTACCTATTTCTATTTTATTTATTGATTAGTTCATTTCCTTGTATATATTTAATCGATTCATTTATTTTTCGATCTCTTGCTTGTATAGTACCTCATTTCATATTATATATATTATTTGATTCATTGTGCTAATACATCTCTTTTGTCCATTTAATGCAAGGGCCCGTTACGCGAGGACGACTTCTTAGGAGGACGATGCATCCGAGCAAGGTGGAGATTGGTCCTTCACTTGTGTGATCAGTTAGAGAGGCAGCATGCATAGCAAGAAGAACAATTAGTCTATATTTTTCTTTTATTTTAGAGAGAGATAGAGAGATTTATTCATTCATTCATTATTAATTTGTAATATATATGGACTTGGACACTACTCTTTACAATGAGGTCCGGTGCCCGGGTGTCTATTCACCCTGGGGCCTCGTCGTGATTTTCTCGCATTTTCGCTGCCTTGTTCTATTTATTTTTCGATATTTTGAGTTTTCCGCCTTTCTTTTTCTTTGTTTTATGTGCATGGAGCCCCTAGATCTTAGGTTGCTTGAATTAGTAATTAGGTCCAAACTCAAATAAGAATTATGTGCATATAGTCTCTTACGTTTGGATCTAGTCAAAGTAATAAATGTTAATTATTTGGACTTAAACCCACGCACCGAGAGAGGCATCATACAATGGTTGTAGGAACCGTTGTGGCGAGCATCGAGATGTCTCTAAGACCGTACCCTAGGGTTTATTTTTGAATAATTAACATATGGTTCTTCATGACTAATAGCAACTACTGTTGATGACGACTTTGTTGTTTGCACAGTGCTATGTGGATAGGTTTAAAAATTCCGTTTTGCATACCACAAGGAGAAAGCTGGGAAGCACTGTAAGTCCTCTAACTCTGCATGCAACATTAGATTCAATGATGAGATTTACATCATTGAATCGACTAGCATGACTTTTTCACTATCTCTCTCCGATTTTGAGCACATGGGACTTAAATGAGAATCTAAAAAATTGTTAGGCGCTTGTATGCAAAATATCCAAAAAAGGTTAAGACAAAAAATCTAAAACAAGGAGACTGCTAAATAAACTTTGACCTTAATTAAAATCTGTAATGGACTTCATTGCCTTGAGTTCATAAAGCCCACGTTGTTTTCAAGCACCTTAAGAGGGGACCAAAATCCCTCCCATGACGAGGCACGACCCGCTAAGGATTGGAGCCCAAAACCCAGTCTGTAATTGTCTTGTGTATCACCTAGATTTTCAAAGTAATGGTGCTTCTATCATACGTGACCCATTAAGGCCTTGTCACCGATGGTGTTCCTGCCTTGTGTGGAAAATCGACTCGGTCCGAAGTACTGAGCTTAGGTCAAGCCCTCGCAGGTGTGTCTATCTCATCGATTTGCATCTGAGTAGGTCCTTGCACACTATCGGGCGATTTCGTTGCGAGCTAAGTCTGAACTAGTGGTTTCGCCTATCCACTTCCTCCCTCTATTTCCTTGGCTAAGTACTGATCCAGGAAGGGATACAAGGACCTAAAAAAGTGCAGAATACATGTTACAAAGGAGGAGGACATGTATGAGATACTTTTATGGAAGTACTCACTCCTATAAGGTTAGCATGCTAAGGACTTGTTACAAGATATGCATAAAATAACAACCCTAAAAATGAAAAGATAAAAATAGCCAAGCCTTTACAGCTTTACAATGTGTTGAGTTGGTTAATCCAAATTTGTATTGTGTTTGTATGGATCTAGATTAAGGTTCAAAGATCAAGTCTCGCACACCTGCGCAAATTTTATCATATGTGTCCTCTCTTTGACCCCCTACTTGTTTCGATCCTTTCTACTATTTTACACTCTTTTTCATTCCTCGTTGGCCATCGTATCTTTCTTCCTGCATCATTCTTCTCTTGCTTCACGATGTCGATCCAGGGATGGTTCGGTCGGGACTCCAATAACACCTACATCATTTCTATGGACTCAACATCGTCAATAATTTAAGGATTCCTGAGAGCATGGTTCGGATCTTGCGAATTGATCTCCAGACTCCTCGTTTTCTTTCTGCTTTCCTTTATCTCATAATAAACCGAGACCACTCTTGTCCCACTACCGCCTATTGCGAATGGAGGTTTATTTCAATCTACATCTTTACCTCCATTCACGACCATCTGGGATTGACCCTAATCTCATGTTTATCTCGGCAGTTAGTGTTCAATTTCAAGTGGTCTTATTGGGATTCTCTTGCATTGTAGATAGAAGCTAGTCTCAGTCTTGGATCCAAACACATAGTTCATATCCTCAGATTCAGATCTAGAAATAGCTCCTCAAGGAAAGGGCAAGGGACAGCAACCGCCCCAACCAGAGTAGGGTTAGATGCTAGATTAGAATCAGTTGAATGCTCAGTTATTGGCTTCCATCAAAGCCATCCAACGGTAACTGACAGAACAAGCCCTCATGCAGGATGCCTTTCAAGATATGCTAAATGACACGAGGAACATACCAGCAAGAGGAGGAGGTGGAGGAGGGCCCTGTGATGATCCAGATCAGGAAGAAGTGGAACCAAGGAATGGGAACCCAAAACCAACACTAAAGGAAACACATAATCCTAGGGACAGACGGATGACCGAGTGGATTCGTATCCCTGCAGTCCACGCTCACTTTGAGCTAAAACCCCAATTTCTTGCACTCCTACCAACATTTTGCGAGAATACCAATGAGGAGACCTACACTCACTTATAGCAATTCTCTCAAATCTGCAAAACCACCCACAACCCTAACATTCCGTTAAGTGTAGTCAAGATGACTGTGTTCCCCTTCAATTTGCAAGGCAAGGCCCTGTATTGAGTCAATCATTTGGAAAAGGTCGTGACGACTTGGGAGGAACTTAAATCTTTGTTCCTTCACAAGTATGTCCCTCTCGGTCGGCTCAACTAGATGCGAGCCAGGATCAGAAACTTCACTCAGGCTACTAAGGAGTTAATTCATGAAGTGTGGGAGCGATTCACTGAGCCGCAGAAGAAGTGCCCCCACCACGAGATACCGAAGACCAATTTTGTTCAACACTTCTTCGGGAGTCTGAATGTAGAGATGCAAAGATTAATGGGTGTTTCTCGTGGGGGATCCCACTTTAAAAAATACGAAGATGTGTATTGCATATCTTTAAAGAAATGGACGAGGGAGAGGCCACCTTATCTGCATCATGTGCTTACCAGAGATAGCCTAAGGTCCTCACAAGCCAGTCCACATGGCAGCATCCGATGAGGCAGAGAATATTGAGAGCTCCAACCTCAGTATCATTGAGGCCATATTTTTGAGGTTGACTATCGAGAATCGGTCATAGGATCTTGAAAAGCTCATTGTGATCGAACAAAGGACATAGAACTTGGATAAAGATGGACCAAATCACTAAGCAGTTGGAGCTGCTGGTGAGCACAATCAGTTCATGTCAGTCGGCGACACCATCAACAGAGACTCCTGTTGAGAAGAAGGATGAACATCAACGCCACATCAGCCTCAACCGAGTCAGCAGCAGCCTACGATCCAGCACGTATACTACGTGCAGGCCCCAAGCATACCCCGCTACAGCAACAAATGGCGGTCTACCAGCCAGGCTTCCTCCCATCTTCTAACGGCGATCCACCACCTATGATACAAGAAGTCAATGATGTCTAGAGCAATGATACATAGCTGGCCCATCTTAGTAGACAACCCTAGGACTAGCCACCAGCCAACCGGCCTTACCACTAACCTCGGGATGGTCGCTTTGCACAGTCCTCCTAGCCACAACCTCAGTACCAGCATCACCAGTATCCTTAATATCACAATAATTGGAGACAACAACAGTATTTCCCTCAACCGCAGTACCATTCACATACGCAGTACCAACAGTACGCGTCTGCACCTCAGCAGTAATATACTCCTCCTCCCTACCATCAGTATCAACTTCCTCCACCTCCGTAGCACTATCAACAGTCTCAGCCTCAGCCTCACCACCTCCAGCCGTAGCGTGGTCATCACGTTGAATCTTCTGAGGTGGTTCCTGTGAACCCCAACCTTGATTGCTTGGCCCAATTAGTAAAGAGACTTGTAGAGATGAATAGGAAGCTAGACGACCTCATGGACACCAAGACTCCTATCCCAGCCCAAGTCGAAGCTAATCCCAATAATTTCAAGAGGAAAGAGCTGGTAGAATGTGATGTCTTGTCTGTACCAGTAGAGTCAGATGTTTGCAATTTTACTTTGTCTAATGTCATAACTCTCAAGAGCGGTTGGACCTTGCATCCGTCTGCCACAATCAAAGGGAAGAATAAAGCTTCGACAGGTGAATTGACATCTTTTGCATTAGTTGTGCCAGCTTTAGGTTCGGGTGAGGAAGAAGGAGGAGGAGGAGCCATGCCAGCTGCTAACCACCACCACCTCCATCAACAAAAAGAACAGAAAATGTAAAAAGACCAAAAAGAAGATAGCAGTCGAAGTAAAGTCACGCCAGCCATGGAGGAGACAACACCTGCAGCCGATCAGCGCTAGCCGACAGAACGGAGACCACACTTTTTGCATGTCCACCAGTAGCAACACCATCATCTCCAGAATGTATGCCTTTTTATAGACCAGATGTATAGAATAGTGTGGACAAGAGTTTCGTTGTAAATAAGAATACTATTTTAATTTCAGTTTTGTAAATATTTCTTTTTCTGATGCAATATAAAAATACAAAAAAATGCAAAAAGAAAAAGTGCATTATCTGATCCTAGTGTTGTGGATATTCTAAAAAAATTGACGGCTGAAATACCATTAATGCAAGCCATGGAATACATGCCCGCAGTGAAGAAGGGCTTGAAGGAAGTGTGTACAAACAAGCGTCGATCGAATCACAACAACAAACGCCAACAAGTTGAGAAGCACATCCTTACCATGGTAACTATTGCAGCCATCAACAATCTCCCTCAAAAGAAGCAATCCAAAGGAGCACCTTTGATCAGATGCGATATCTTTGACCAAGTCCTCGAGCGAACCTTACTTGACAATGGATCTTCCATCAACCTCTTGCCCTCATCATTACTGCAAGAATTTGGGATGGGACCATTGAATCATACATGCATTATCCTTCAGTTCGTTGATCGATCGATCAAACGACCTAGAGGTTTGTTATAAGACATTGTCCTAAAGGTGCGAGACATACAGTTTCTGGTTGATTGTGTAGTCCTTGATATGGACTCTCCTGCATCATTACTTCATACTCCAATTATCCTTGGACGACCATTCTTGTGCACCATCGAGGTTGTGGTTGACTATGTGTCTGGTAAGATCACGTCCAGCTCGAGCAATCACAGAGTTACCATAGACATGATCAATGAGCCAAAAGTAGTATATGATGAAAGTCATTCAACATTGCATGAAGGGGACTGTGACTTGATTGCATATGTTAGAGATGTGGAACTCTCTTTGAATGACACATGGATACTAGACATCCTCTTTCTGGAGGACGACCAGGAAAGTATAGTCAACTCAAGCTCCGATCGCACATGGGAGTTAGAATCCAATTTGCTGATGAATCTCTTTGATTCAGAAGATTCATGCCAACCCAAACATGATGAATTCATTGTAGATCTGTTTGGCACATTGTCGGTTGAACAACAAGCCATTAAGGTGAGAAGTACCTCTAAGGTCATGGTAGATCATCACAAGGCAATTGGTTGGCACGTCTCCGATCTCCACGGGATAAATCATGTCCTATGTTTACATCATATTTATTTGGAAGAAGATATCAAGTCATCCTGAGAGTTTCAAAGAAGACTGAACCCAAATCTGCAGGACGTCATTATGAAAGAAATCACGAAATGGTGTGATGCATGCTTCATTTATCCCATCTTTGATTCAAATTGGGTGAGCCCTCTACATGTAGTCCCAAGAAAATCGGGCTCACAATTGTTACAAATGACAGAGGAGAGGAGATATCCACTCGTGTACCAACATCCTAGCAGGTATGTGTTGACTATCGCAGCCTCAATGCAGCAACAAAGAAGGACCACTTCCCTTTACCATTCATCGATCAAATTTTGGAGAGATTAGTCGGCAAGGAGTTCTTCTGCTTTTTGGATGGGTACTCCGGATACACCCAGGTGGCAATCACCTAGAGGACAAAGAGAAGACTACCTTTACTTGCATGTTCGACACCTACGCCTTCAGGAGAATGCCCTTTGGTCTGTGCAATGAACCTTCCACATTCCAGAGATGCATGTTTGGTGTTTTGCTGAGATGGTTGGCAATTTTCTTAAGGTGTTCATGGATGACTTCTCAGTCTATGGTGATAGTTTTGATACCTGTCTTGAGCACCTGGACAAAAAACTTCAGAAATTTCGTGAAGTCAATCTTATACAATTCTGAGAAAAGTGTCACTTCACATTCACAAAAGGAATTGTGCTGGATCACATCATTTCCAAGAAGGGCATGGAAGTTGGCCCGACAAAGGTGGATGTTATTAGCAATCTTGAGCTGCCTCAGAATGTCATACATGTGAGGACATCCCTAAGGCATGTGGGTTTCTACAGAAGATTCATTAAATATTTTGCCTACATTGCCCAACCTCTCACAGAGTTATTGTGCAAGTGATGAATCCGCGATTCATCATCTTAATATCTTGATCTTAGCAAAATCCCCGAGTAAATTCCCTAATAAATGTCCATAAAATCAATAAACTAACAAAATGACTCTTGTAAATAAAATACATTAATTATTGTATATTAGATTGTACAAAATAAATTACACATAAAAAGCCGCAAAAATAAAGGAGTTGTATACCTGTAAATAGCCCAAAACTTCATTTATTTTTAATAATTTCATTTCAACTCCTTTTTGCTTAATTCTTTCTCTAACTTGTTTATAATAATGTATATAAAAATACAAAAATACAAAACAAATTTTACCTTAAATAAATGCTCCTAGATCCCAATGGGAAAAAGCCGTAAAGACCAACTTCCAAGCTAAATTCCCGCTCCGTATGAACTCCAAATTCACCAAACTTACTTTTAAAGTTCAAGTTAGAAAATTATCTATCCAACGGAAGTGGTTTCATTAAAATCGGAGCTCGTTTGCAAAAGTTGGGTTTTGGGACCTAGATGTACATTGTATACCTTGTATATATTCATTCTTTCTTTAATTTTTATTGTATCTTTCATAATTGCTAAAAATACAAAAATATCATGATTGTGTTGTATTTTAATTATATTATTTTATAGTATTTTTCCGCTGTAAATATCTCTTATTAAAAAGAAAAAAAATATAAAAAGAAAAGCAAACAAAAAAATTGTACATGTTGTATATCTTCTTTTTGTAAATTCCCCACTCTTTTTCTTCTCTTTATTTTATTTTCTCTTTTTAGTAGCCTACTTTATTTCATTTCATTTTTATTTATTTAATAAGATTCTCTCCAATAACTTTTCTACCACCAACCTCCATTAACCTCCAAGTCTTCATCAACCTCCATTCAACACCATTATTCATCTAACTTCCCATTCAACCCCATCACTAATTTAACCTCCCATTCAACACCACCACCATTCTAACTTCCATTTCTCTTCTCTTTATATTCATCTCCACATCCACATTTTTCCCCATCCACCATTCTTATAGAATAAGGAGAGAGCTTGGAGTGTTTTGTTGGTGACAGCGGCGAAGCATCGTCCTCAAGCGACGACCTCCTTCAGGTGAGATCCGCGGAGCTCCGTTTCGCGTCACGAGTTCCCCGTCGAGCTCGTGTAGCTTCTCCGATTTTTATCTCGCCAATCGGGTCGAGGCGACAACAGGAGTTCAGCGTAGCTGCTCCGCCAATCCGGCGAAAATACAGGTGAGTATTTCTTCTCATATCTCTTATTATTTTGTTTATCTCATATTTTGTTTCCTTATTATTATTCCCCCCACCATCATTTTTTTTACATCACTCTACCAACACATCCTCCATTTGTTCATCTTTATCAAACACCACCTTCATCACATTTTCTTTCCCACCTTCATTTCATTTTCTGGTTAACGAAAACTAAAAAAATAATAAAAAAAATTAAAACAGAAAATTTTTTTTCTCTTTTATTACAGCAGTAAAGAAATCTCGAAGAAAAAAAAATTAAAAAAAAACAAAAAAATACTGGCAACAGCGGCACCCTCGCCGCCGCCGCCCGCCATCATCCAACCACCGCACCAGCGGTCCTCCGCCAGCGCCCCCACCTCCAGCCGCTCCTCCAGCGGCGACCCTCCACGCTGCCAGCGCTCGCACCCCCGCCTCATCTCTCCACCGCAGCCGGCGCCCGCCGCCACCTCCAAGATCACGCGCCACCGCTCCCTCAACCGGCCGCAAGAGCCGCCAGCCGCAGCTCCCTCTCGCGGCACGCCACGCCTGCAACGGCCGCGCTCCGCCGCCCTCCGCGCGACTGTAGACGGCCGCGCCGCCCGCCGACGCCGCCGCCCTCTTTTGGGTTCCTCTCCTCCACTTGCGCAAGGAACCAGGAAGAAGAAGGGTATTTTTTTCTTTATTTTTTTTGTAAAAATTATATTAGTTTTATTCCTTGTTTCTAATATTACAAAATAGTCCCTGTGCAAGTTTGTGTGTAATTTTAGTTTCTGTAATTGCAAGGACACCCCTGTATTCGCACTCTAATTTGGACCTCGTTTATGCATCATTTTATTCAATGAAAAATGGTTTGATGTTGATCAACTAATTCTCTACATTGTGGGTATTTATTTGTATTTTTGTGGTCTTTGGATAATTAATTAAAAATGTTCAACTGAAATTTAGCAAATTTTACCCATTCCGTGCTCTTAAAATTATATCTCACACACGGTTGCTCCAAAAAAAATCCATAAAAATTAAGGATGATGCCTTGAAATGTGTTTAATTTACTATCCAAATTTCAACCAAAATGGAGATGTCTTGTGTCCGAAATAAATTGTAGAGTGTTGTTAGTATTTGATTTTTAATTAAATCCACATACATCCTTTTCACGAAATTTCAAGTCTCCTGGATTGCTAATCTAAATATCTACTTGAGATAATTCACACTCTGATTAATTTGATAACGTGGATTTAATAGGAATTAATTACTCACTATCACTCTGTTTTCACTAAAAAATTCATAAAAAATTCATATTTTGTCAAAAAATTCTAAAAATAATATTGTAGCTTTCTTGCATCATGTTTTACGTCCAGTAATTTTTTCATAATTTTTGCTTGCTGCTTGTGTGAAAAATTGCAAAAAAACCCATAAAAAGTGTGCATTTTTATTTATTGCATATTAACCCCGAAAATTCTAAAAAAATGTGTTTTGTGTTCATCACTGGATTAGGATCCTAGAAAAAATATAACTTTGCTAAATTGGACTTATTTTCTATTCAACTTAATTTGGCTAAGTTGTATGCTCTCTTAGTGTCTTGATTCATTTGCATTTGCATTCTACTTGCATAAAAAAATCTAAAAAAATACCGTTTGGATATCTAGATCTTAAATTTGCGAATTAACCCCCAAGTTGTTCCTTTGCCTCCCTGAGTTCGACCCCGGACTTGCCCGGGATATAAATTAAGCCGAGACACTCTTCACGGAGATCTTCTCTCGGTTCTGACCGAATCGCTAAGTACACGTGCTACAACGTGACCTAATTAAACAACGTATCTAGCGACTCGTCAGATGGCGCCGTTGCCGGGGAGGCAAACGGCTTAGGGACTAATTTAAAATTTTGGATTTAGTTTTCCATTTACTCGGGTAGTCTGACCCCCGAGCCCACTTGTAATTAATCCATTTCCTTTCAATTATTTGTCTTCATATTCTTGTATATATTTTTTTATTTATCTCTAACATACATCTTTGTTTCCTTACGAGGGTCCGGTGGACTTGGAGTGCATCGGAGGTCGACGGATGCGACGCGAGTTGACTGCTGAAGTGCGAGGAGAACTATTTATTTTTTAGAGAACTTTTTGTAATTATTGTGTTGTAATAACTTAGGTAATTCGCTCTTTCCAGCGGCTCTTGTTTGAGAGCTCGCGTTTGTATCCGGACTGGACTTTGGACCCGCTCGTGGTCGTGTGGTTGCTTGACGTAGAATAGGACTTGCACTCGCGGCTCTTAGAGCATTTTATTAGATTATCTTGATTGCTTGTGCTCGTAATATTTAGGACCACACATCACATTTAACGAGACGCACTTAGACCGCTGGACTATTAGTCAAATTTAACTTGTTCATCACTCGCTAATAGAACTGCTTGTCTAGGAACGGTTTCTCGTTTGCATTCATATAGTATAAAATTTCAATTCTGCCTTGCATCCCGCATGTAGAGCGCGAGGATCACTGTAAGTCTTCTGAACTGGGCATGCATCATTGATTTCATCATTTGCATCGGTTTTTCTCGACTCCCTCCCCTTGGTTTTTGAAACTTAGGTTAAAAGGAAATCGGGACTGATCGTTAGGCGTGCTTTGTTTGGTGGACTAATCAAGTGATAACCAAACCTAAAACCGGGACTGCTAATCAGAGTTGACAAAAAAAAACTGATTAAAACTAACACTTGTTTTGGGAGAGCAAAACCCTCATTGTATGCTTGGCTAATTGTGATTGTTGAGAGGTGAGGACGCATCCCTAGGATAGTGCCCAAAACCTACTTTGAGCCTTGCGTAATTGGATTGATATCTTGATTTATCACCTAATTAAAACTGAAAAGATAAACGGTCGGACTTTTGCGACCATCACTGTGTTGAGTAGGTGAACTCAGGGTTTGTTCTTGTGTTTGTTTGTTTTGTGTGTTATTCGATGCACTTGCACGCTTTCTTCCTCGATCTGCTTCATTCTCCCATTTTCCCTCCAAGATGTCAGAATATTGGTCATCATATCCACGTCATTCTTCTTCGAACATATTTCGATCATCTCCACCCTCTCATTCCTCTTCATACCCACACCCCAACCGCGAAGTCAGAACTCCGACTGACTTCCGCACTTCTTCGTCCTTCTCACCTACCCCACCATCTTGCACCCCTGACCCACAACCACCTTGGATTGACTCACTATATTCTCGTCCGCTTGCTGGAATCAAGGAACAAATCAAAGAGCAAGCGACTGCTGAGATGAATGATTGGCATAATCAGTTGACCCCACATACCTCACTTTCACCTCGAGTTGGGACAGAACAACAATTGCCATACACACATCCCGACTTAACCTTAGGGTACAACATGGTCAACCAGACAAACCGAATGGAGAGGCCTGCACCGTACGATCTTCCTGACTTGATTGACCTGAGTGATAGAGACCACATTGACCAACCTTTATATCACCCATTCGGAGAGCCGACATATACAGGGGATTGGATTCATGCGACTGATTTACAGACCCCCTGTCTACTAACTCCGCCTGATGAGGCTCCGACCAACAATTTCCATACATATGGGCCATACTCAACCCAGTATTACACACCCGAGTCAAGGTGTGTTGAGTATAAGAGCCCGAGTTCTCAGCAGTACCCTCCAATTGCGTCAACTTCTCTCATGATGTGTCATGAGAACTTATTGGAGGATGACATTTGTAGACCGATCAAGAGTCCAGGTAGGAATGTGGATCATGGATTTTGCGGATTAGATCTTGAAAACCTGGAAGACACCGGATTGACCACAAGTCATGTACAGCTAGAGTCCCTTCTACCTCCCTCTTCTACTAACCACTTTCCCTCCAAACCAGAGTCTATACATTCTCCTAGTCCTCCTTCACATACCAAAAAGACCAAAAAAATTGAAAACTCGGAAAATACCATAAAAATTGAAAAAGGAAAAGATCTAAAAAGTTTGGATCCTGCAGTTAGGGAAGCATTGGATAGAAAGTTGATTTTTGAGCTTCCCTTAATAATGGCCATTGAACACTTTCCCGACCTTAAAAGATTTGTGAGAAGTAAATTGATGCCTAAAAGGTCGGGCAATAAGAGAACAAGGACTGAGATACATATAGTGTCTATGGCCACATCTTTGATGATAGGGAGAAAAACCAAGAGCCGCAGAGTAAAGCGGTTGCCTAGGTTTGATTGTGAAATCAAAGATACCACATTCACCCATGCAAGAATCGATGATGACTTACCAATTAATATCCTCCCGACCTCCGTGTTTGCCAAGCTCAAACTCGGATCTGCCAAGAAGTCAAGAGATATCATTCAGTTGGCCGATCGGACCATTAAACGGTCGAGAGGAACCATTTCAGTCATCGTCACTTTTCAAGGTGCTCTACTGGAGATAGACTTCATGATCATTGACATTGAGCACCGAGGAGAGTTCACTCAGTCTCCGATCATTCTTGGGAAGCCGTTCTTAGCCTTGGCTAAGGCAACTATAGATTGTGAGACTCGGGAGATCGATTTCTCTGCATTGGGAGCACTCCGACCTCACCCGATCTTTGAGGACACACGATATTCCAAGGTAACCCGTAAAGTTGCAGACAGTCGCGACCTTCGAGAGACAGTTGAGTCCCATCTCTCTACTACACCTGAGATAACGACTGTCCAGACAACCATTGGTTTAGACACTTCCTACAACCACACACCGCCTACTGCTTGCACCACCACCACGACAGCTTCTAGAGAGGACTCAAGACCAGAAGCTATCAGTGAGTCGGACATGACCTTTGTGGATTGCCTTGATCATTTCTATGATCCGACACAAGAACCCAACAATGTCAAGCCAACTGAGATCACTGTGCCTTATCAGAAACGTGTGCTGACCCTGCAGGAGTATTACAATGCATATGGTGACTCATCTGATGATGAACCTCTGGTCAGAACCTCACACACACCACATCCAAGACATACACCAAAGGAGACAACTGGGACCAAATTGACCAATCTTGATAAATCGATTGCTCCATCCTCTAGTCGGTCATCTGGTAAGAAGAAGACGGGTGTTGATTCCTTGAGGTGTTCTCCTGAACTCCTTAAGACGTATCAATCTCCTCTTCCTCTTGATGCTTCAGGTTCTAGAAAACCGACTAAGAAGGTTACCTTCGATGTTTCAGAGAAGGAACTTTCTGAGGAGTCCTCATCAGGTCCAGATGAGGTGATCTACATGAGTGAGCTTAGTTCGGCTTATCTGAAGCCATATTTGAGCAAGCAGCCGTGTGTCGACCCCCGTTGGACGTTCCCCACACCTCACTATTATTCTTCGGAGGACGATTCTGATAGCGACACATGTGTATACTACCCACCCCATCGCTCCCGCAAGAAGGTCCGTCACAAACCTTCTTGATCCTTGTATATTCTCCCTCCTCCTTGTACATATTTTCCTTCCTTTATTCACCTCCCTCCCTAATGATTCGCATCACTCGCCCCAGTTCCGTATCGTTTTCATTTTGTGGCTATACTTAGGATGACTAGATCCTAAGTATAGGGGGGTGAGTGACCCGATTTACTCCTTCTCTTCTTTTTATTTTCTTTTTGTATATTCTTTCTCATTCTCATTGGTCCCCCATTCTTGTGTTCTTTCCAATACTTAGGCTGACCAGATCCTAAGTATAGGGGGGCCGATGCCCATTGTGTATTATTCACATTTTTTTCCTCACTTCTCTTCTTTTCACCCACTTGTACTTAGTACGAGCTATGGATTTTTGTCACCTAGTGCCATGAGGACATAGCACAAGCTAAGTATAGGGGGGCGTGTATATATTACATATATACTTTACTCATACCTCGTACTTTCACATATTTTTTTATATATATTATACAATAATTATGGGGTGGGTAAAAAAACAAACAAAACAAAAGTAAAAACTTTTCAAAAAAAACTCTTTTCTTATTTTCCTTAAAAAAAACTTTAAAAAAAAGAATCTTTTCTTATTTACCTATCTTTTTCAAAAAAAAAAGCAAAACTTTTCTAACAAAAAAAACTTCTTTGCTTTTGTTTGCATAAAAAATAACTTAAAAAAAAACTAAAAGAAAAACTAACTAATAAGTTGGTTTAATCCCTGACACAATTCACTTTCACACAAGACTAGTGATGTTCAAGAACACTTGGTTTATGAGGTCTTGAGATTTTAAGTTAACCAGCCTTAGTCATTAGGGTCCTTGACTTAATTATTCACATTTCCCTAGTTTGAAAGATGTGTGTGCTATATTGCATGCTTAGTCTCTACCTTAAGAATATGATCTGCACCTCACATACACGACTGCAGTTATGATGAGATGAGTTGTAATTTCACTTGAGGAACTGGGAAGAGGGATTTGAGTTTGGACTTGATTTAATGATGTTCGAGGATGGGATAAAATCAATGAAGGCTTCATGAAACCTGAGTGTCAGCATCTTTAGCCAGTATGAGAACATGGTTCTTGTACTATCTCATGATATTTACCTATGTGCCAGGGTGTGATAAAATAAAAAAAATGTTGATCAGTGTGCGCCAACTCTTGGTAAAAGCAGTGGAGCTAGCCACAAATACTACAAAGCAATGAAATGTCAAAGAAAAGCTCTCATTCCACAAAGTCAATTATCAAAAGAGCTTCCACCAAAGGCGAGCGCTCCCAACCATTTCAAAGTGTCCACTTGGACCACCGCTATTAGGACCAGGAGTCGGGCTTGCACCAAAAAAGGGCTCTGCATCGTAAATGCTACAAGTCTGGTGTAGAAGGTACGATAGGTACTCAAAAAAGGCACACCCCGGTGTACTCCCAGGAAAACAAGTGCAGATGGCTCCAACTTCTCTTGACGGACGCACTGATCAACACCAAAAAAAATTGCGTTGCGTAATAAGGCACTTGAGAGGATCCTTGTTCCAATGAGAGGGAGAGAAGAAATGACACAATCCTATGCCCTCCATCAACTGGCCTTCCATCTACACTTTTAAGTCTGACAACTAAAGAGACGGTGGATTGGATGCAAGAAATGGTTTATTCCCTAGTGTTGAGGATCAGGTCCATAGGAGAGTCTCTTGGACTGAAACCTTGGGTGACGTTGCGACTCTACTCTTATAACTGCAGTCCACACTTAAAGTCATATCCCTTATATATGTATACAAAGAGAGTCTGATGATTAGGGGAATTGGGTACCTTTTGACTAGAGCTTGGTTCAGCTTAGAATTTTAGGATCTCTAAAACCGAGAGTTCTTGAACGGATCAAGTCTTGTATTCACATGCACAGTCAGGGATTAACCCAACTTATTCATTCTTTATTTGCTCGAGGACTAGCAAAGTTTAAGTATAGGGGGGTGATGAATCCGCGATTCATCATCTTAATATCTTGATCTTAGCAAAATCTCCGAGTAAATTCCCTAATAAATGTCCATAAAATCAATAAACTAACAAAATGACTCTTGTAAATAAAATACATTAATTATTGTATATTAGATTGTACAAAATAAATTACACATAAAAAGCCGCAAAAATAAAGGAGTTGTATACCTGTAAATAGCCCAAAACTTCATTTATTTTTAATAATTTCATTTCAACTCCTTTTTGCCTAATTCTTTCTCTAACTTGTTTATAATAATGTATATAAAAATACAAAAATACAAAACAAATTTTACCTTAAATAAATGCTCCTAGATCCCAATGGGAAAAAGCCGTAAAGACCAACTTCCAAGCTAAATTCCCGCTCCGTATGAACTCCAAATTCACCAAACTCACTTTTAAAGTTCAAGTTAGAAAATTATCTATCCAACGGAAGTGGTTTCATTAAAATCGGAGCTCGTTTGCAAAAGTTGGGTTTTGGGACCTAGATGTACATTGTATACCTTGTAAATATTCATTCTTTCTTTAATTTTTATTGTATCTTTCATAATTGCTAAAAATACAAAAATATCATGATTGTGTTGTATTTTAATTATATTATTTTATAGTATTTTTCCGCTGTAAATATCTCTTATTAAAAAGAAAAAAAATATAAAAAGAAAAGCAAACAAAAAAATTGTACATGTTGTATATCTTCTTTTTGTAAATTCCCCACTCTTTTTCTTCTCTTTATTTTATTTTCTCTTTTTAGTAGCCTACTTTATTTCATTTCATTTTTATTTATTTAATAAGATTCTCTCCAATAACTTTTCTACCACCAACCTCCATTAACCTCCAAGTCTTCATCAACCTCCATTCAACACCATTATTCATCTAACTTCCCATTCAACCCCATCACTAATTTAACCTCCCATTCAACACCACCACCATTCTAACTTCCATTTCTCTTCTCTTTATATTCATCTCCACATCCACATTTTTCCCCATCCACCATTCTTATAGAATAAGGAGAGAGCTTGGAGTGTTTTGTTGGTGACAGCGGCGAAGCATCGTCCTCAAGCGACGACCTCCTTCAGGTGAGATCCGCGGAGCTCCGTTTCGCGTCACGAGTTCCCCGTCGAGCTCGTGTAGCTTCTCCGATTTTTATCTCGCCAATCGGGTCGAGGCGACAACAGGAGTTCAGCGTAGCTGCTCCGCCAATCCGGCGAAAATACAGGTGAGTATTTCTTCTCATATCTCTTATTATTTTGTTTATCTCATATTTTGTTTCCTTATTATTATTCCCCCCACCATCATTTTTTTTACATCACTCTACCAACACATCCTCCATTTGTTCATCTTTATCAAACACCACCTTCATCACATTTTCTTTCCCACCTTCATTTCATTTTCTGTTTAACGAAAACTAAAAAAATAATAAAAAAATTAAAACATAAAAAATTTTTTTTCTCTTTTATTACAGCAGTAAAGAAATCTCAAAGAAAAAAAATTAAAAAAAAAACAAAAAAATACTGGCAACAGCAGCACCCTCGCCGCCGCCGCCCGCCATCATCCAACCACCGCACCGGCGGTCCTCCGCCAGCGCCCCCGCCTCCAGCCGCTCCTCCAGCGGCGACCCTCCACGCCGCCAGCGCTCGCACCCCCGCCTCATCTCTCCACCGCAGCCGGCGCCCGCCGCCACCTCCAAGATCACGCGCCACCGCGCCCTCAACCGGCCGCGAGAGCCGCCAGCCGCAGCTCCCTCTCGCGGCACGCCACGCCTGCAACGGCCGCGCTCCGCCGCCCTCCGCGCGGCTGTAGACGGCCGCGCCGCCCGCCGACGCCGACACCCTCTTTTGGGTTCCTCTCCTCCACTTGCGCAAGGAACCAGGAAGAAGAAGGGTATTTTTTTCTTTATTTTTTTTGTAAAAATTATATTAGTTTTATTCCTTGTTTCTAATATTACAAAATAGTCCCTGTGCAAGTTTGTGTGTAATTTTAGTTTCTGTAATTGCAAGGATACCCCTGTATTCGCACTCTAATTTGGACCTCGTTTATGCATCATTTTATTCAATGAAAAATGGTTTGATGTTGATCAACTAATTCTCTACATTGTGGGTATTTATTTGTATTTTTGTGGTCTTTGGATAATTAATTAAAAATGTTCAACTGAAATTTAGCAAATTTTACCCATTCCGTGCTCTTAAAATTATATCTCACACACGGTTGCTCCAAAAAAATCCATAAAAATTAAGGATGATGCCTTGAAATGTGTTTAATTTACTATCCAAATTTCAACCAAAATGGAGATGTCTTGTGCCCGAAATAAATTGTAGAGTGTTGTTAGTATTTGATTTTTAATTAAATCCACATACATCCTTTTCACGAAATTTCAAGTCTCCTGGATTGCTAATCTAAATATCTACTTGAGATAATTCACACTCTGATTAATTTGATAACGTGGATTTAATAGGAATTAATTACTCACTATCACTCTGTTTTCACTAAAAAATTCATAAAAAATTCATATTTTGTCAAAAAATTCTAAAAATATTACTGTAGCTTTCTTGCATCATGTTTTACGTCCAGTAATTTTTTCATAATTTTTTCTTGCTGCTTGTGTGAAAAATTGCGAAAAAAACCCATAAAAAGTGTGCATTTTTATTTATTGCATATTAACCCCGAAAATTCTAAAAAAATGTGTTTTGTGTTCATCACTGGATTAGGATCCTAGAAAAAATATAACTTTGCTAAATTGGACTTATTTTCTATTCAACTTAATTTGGCTAAGTTGTATGCTCTCTTAGTGTCTTGATTCATTTGCATTTGCATTCTACTTGCATAAAAAAAATCTAAAAAAATACCGTTTGGATATCTAGATCTTAAATTTGCGAATTAACCCCCAAGTTGTTCCTTTGCCTCCCTGAGTTCGACCCCGGACTTGCCCGCGATATAAATTAAGCCGAGACACTCTTCACGGAGATCTTCTCTCGGTTCTGACCGAATCGCTAAGTACACGTGCTACAACGTGACCTAATTAAACAACGTATCTAGCGACTCGTCAGCAAGGAGACCGAGTTTAATGTTGTTCAACATATCCTCCTTTAATTTAATAAACTGAAGGAGCTAATCACTCAAGACTCCATCCTACAGATACCAGAATGGCCTCTTCCTTTTGAGATCATGATGGATGCGTCAGACCTTTGTAGTTGGGGTTAATCTAGGACAAAGAGAGACAAGGCGCACTACGCCATTCACTATGCCATCAAAATACTAGATGAAGCTTAAAAAAATTACACTGTCACAGAGAAAGAATTATTGGTTGTGGTATTTGCCCTTGAGAAATTCAGATCATATCTTCTTGGGTCTAAAGTTACCATCTACATTGACCACTCTACTATCTGATTCTTATAGCATAAGAAGGATGCTAAGCCTAGACTGATCAGATGAATCCTTCTTCTCCAGGAGTTCAACTTGGAAATCAAGGATAAACTTGGGGTTCAGAATGTGGTAGTAGATCACCTCTCTAGAATTGAACAACAAGATCCTCCACTGAGTAGTGCACCCATCACAGACACCTTTCCCGACGAGTCGATTTTGGCCGTAGATTCACTCCCTTGGTAGGTCAATACTGTGAACTACCTCATCTTCAGTGTAGTTCCACAAGATTGTACGAAGATCAAGAAGGATAAATTCTTATCCATCATCCATTTCTACCAAAGGGAAGACCCACTTCTATTCAAGGAAGGAGCAGATTGCATTTGGTGTCGGTGTATTCCACATGAGGAGCATCATAGTGTCCTCAAGCATTGTCATTCACTAGAATATGGTGGACACCACTTTGGAGACAGAATGGCAGCGAAAGTATTGTAGTATGGACTTTGGTAGCTGACACTATTTAAGGATGCTGCAACATTTGTAAAAAAAATGCACTTACTGTCAGAGATTGGGAGGCACCCTTACAGATAAGGATTCCATACCCCTGAAGTTCATTTCAGATTCCAGATGTATTCGATGCTTGGGCATCAATTTCATGAGACCCTTTTCAAACATTTAGGGATATGAGCACATCCTTCTTGTCGTTGACTATGTTAGTCGTTTGGTTGAAGCAATCCCCGCTCGAGTCACAGACAACCATATAGATTATTGGTTTCTGAGAGAGAACATCATATCGTGGTTAGGGATTCTGAAGATATTGACATCAGATAGGGGTAGTCACTTCATTAACAGAGAGGTCAAGAAATAATGAAGGAGTATGGCATCGAGCACTGAGTCGTGTCTCATTATCATCCCGAGACCAATGGCAAGGCAGAATTATCAAAAAGAGAAATCAATATGATCCTGCAAAAGCTTGTAAAGTCGGACAGAAAGAATTGGTCTTAACTCTTGGACTCTGTTCTTTGGGCATACAAAACAACTTACAAGTCTCTCTTGGACATGTCACCCTACCGTATTCTTCATTAACAGAGAGGTCAAGAAATCAATGAAGGAGTATGGCATCGAGCACTGAGTCGTGTCTCATTATCATCCCGAGACCAATGGCAAGGCAGAATTATCAAAAACAGAAATCAATATGATCCTGCAAAAGCTTGTAAAGTCGGACAGAAAGAATTGGTCTTAACTCTTGGACTCTGTTCTTTGGGCATACAAAACAACTTACAAGTCTCTCTTGGACATGTCACCCTACCGTATTGTGTATGGAAATCCATGCCATCTGCCCAAGGAACTGATCCACAAATCGTTATGGACAGTCAATATCTACAACTTAGACTCACGAAAAGGTGGTCAGAAAAGAAAAGAGGATCTGAATAAGCTACTAGAATTCCGAGACTATGCTTATGATAACACATTGATGTACAAAGAGAAGATAAAATGTTGGCATGACCGGCATATCAAACGAAAGACCTTCAAGATTGGACAGAAACTGTGGTTATTTGACGCAAAGTTGAAGATATTCTCGTGCAAATTAAAGAGTAAGTGGACACGGCCATTCAGAGTGCAAGAGGTGTGTGACAATGTAAGCATCGTAGTATCGGATTTATAGCATGATGCACAACCGTTCATCGTCAACGATAGTTACTGAAGCCATACCTTGAGCATGACACTTTTTGGTTGTTGTCGACTCAGTTCAAGTGATATGCAAGGAAGAAGCATCCACAAACATCAGCAACATCGAAAGATTTAGATAATATTACTCAAAAACTCATTCTTTAATTCTCTTCTTTTTCTTCTTTTCTTCTTTTCTGTTGTATTTTCTATTTTTTGCTTTGTTTTCCTCATTCATTGCCTCTATACTTAGGATGTGCTTCATCCTATGTATAGGTGAGATGAGTGGCTTCACATATTCATCACTTGTTCCACCACCTATCTCCTCTCTTGTTCAAATTCATGTCTATACTTAGGGATATCTTACCCTAAGTTTAAGGGGAGATAGGACAAATCGTTGAGTTGTTCATTCCCACCCTCGACCCTCCCTACCTAGAGTACATTCTGCTATACTTAGGATTATTTGATCTTAAGTGTAGGGGAGATTGTCGACTTCTCATTTTTTGCTCATTATTCTTTAGTCATTGTAGTATAGGCACTTTTATACTCGGTAAGAATTATACCTTCTATCCTCGATATATAAGGACAAAGCTCAAGCTAAGTATGGGGGGTTGTATATACTGTCTATATACTTTAGCCATAACTCTTACTTCTGTGGTTTCAATAAGTATGGATAAAATACTATATATATACACATATAATTCAATAAATCAATGAATAAAAAATGTATAATATCCCTCAAATTCTTTTAGTATATATTGATTAATAAATCAGGTAAAAACATTTTGCAAAATGTTTGAAAAATAGTTTGAAAACCTATTTGAAGAATCTTTTGAAACATGTTTGAAAAATATTTTGTAAAATATTTTCATCCTTTGTAAAAATATTTTGTTTGTAAAAATTCCTGTTCTTTGTTTGAAAATAAAATTATTTTGAAAATCTACTTGCCAATGATTTTGAAAATAGTTGCAAAAATATTTTGAAAAATCTATATATACTATTCGAAAAATCTTTGCAAAATGATTTTCAAATGTTTGTAGATATTTGTAAAAAAATTAATAAAATTTATTTTTGGACTATAGATTCCAGAAATGTTTGAAAATTTATTTTCAAATAAGTTTGAGGAATATATACATCACACAAAAATTATTTATTGATTGTACACATATCTAACTGACATATCTCTTGTAAATTCCTAAAACCTTTACTCTTGAAAATATAATAAGCACTCCTGTGTAAATATATGTAACTACTTCTTTCTAAAAATCCTTTGCTTTGAAAAAAATCCCTAAAAATTTGCAAAAACCAAAAATTCCCAAAAAAATACAGAATCTTTTTCAAAAAATTGCACAAAAATTTGCAAAATATTTTTCAAAAAATTGTATAAAATTTTGCAAAAAAAATTAAAAAACCATAAAAGATCAAAATTAAAAAATGGTATCACAAAAATATTTTTCTTGCATAGTACATAACATATGCGTTTTTCAAGAATAACCTAGACAATTGAACAAGTCCAAATACAGTCTAAAGATTGGAGCTTGGAATAGACCTTAATACACTTAATTTCATAGGAGCCCATAGAGGACTGGAAGCGGAGATGTTTCAGGTCACCTTGACTTGATTCTTTAGGTTCCATAAGACTATGTTCATGAGTCAATTCAATGTGCTTAATTAGGACCCTTCATATCATTCGTAAGACTCTTGAGATAGTTACTTGACTGGAAACCTCGCACCTAGCACTTAGCTCAAATCAGATGAGTTGTTGAAAAATCTTGGAGTCTAAGTCGGGACGATGCAAGGCTGCTTCGTCAAGAGTGGCTCAGGAACCATTCTTGTGGATTGCCGTCACCGGTACTCTAACCCACTTCTTTCAGTAACAATGATATCTAAAGACTGGAGACGGATTGAGATAATGCTTCGGATGAGGAATGGTCTACCGACGTAACTTTTTCCAAGATCCCAAAAAATGTAGGTGGAACAAAAAGATGCTATATCCATCGGGGCATAAGCAAGAATGCAGACGCTATACAAATCAAAGAAAATATCCAAAAAAATCCTATACCAAAAATTCCACAAAAATTTGAGCTTCAGAAAAAGCCTGCTTCTTGGTGAAGAATCGGTTACACTGACTGGCTTCACAAGGGAATTAATTGTTCATTCCCACTTATTTTCCCATTCTTCTAACTTCTCCCCCATTCAGTTGTAAAGACTGGGAGCACCTGATCTAAGAAGGGAATATCTGTCTCCAAGAGGATGAGTTACCAGAAGAGAAAGCGCCTTGATGGTTCAACGATTTTGTCTAGAAAGAGCTGAACAAATTCACACACATGGTTCTATCATTTAAAGGTAACAAGAGTATGCGACTGAGAGGATGGTTCTGACCTGGGTGTGAATTGGACTGGATGATAGGAGTATGAAATCTAAGGGATGTTATGTCACACTTCCCGACTTCCATGAGGCTCCAAACACACCATTAATCCAAAGGCCTTATTTGATCTCCAAACTTTGACTTTATTAAGGACCAGATTAAAAGTCGACAATTATTCCAATTTACTTCTTTTTCTTTTCTTCATTTTTATTTTTGCACTCATTGCATAAATAATTGCAAGGGACTAGCAAAGGCAAATATAGGGAGTGATGATTCTCCATTTTATCAGTTTTATTCTTTTATTTTGGCCTTTAAACCCTAGCCAAATGCATGTAAATATCATTATTTTATACAAATTAACATTTATTATTCATTGAATAATTATTGTATAAATTGTATTGTTTAAAGCCAACATAAAAGAATAAAGAAAGAAAAGAAAAATAAATAAAATTCTAAAGGTATTTTATGACCTAAACCCCGATACCAAGTCAAGAATTGATGAGGTCCACAAGGAATAAAGTAAGGGGATACGGGCCAAAAATCCATAAAAGAATTCCATTCTTTTTGCATCAATAAGTCCAATTTATGATCTATTTTATTCTCTATTATTTACACCTCAAATAAAGAAACTTTGTACATCAAAATTGTAGATAAAAATGTATAGAAAAATATAAAATTTATTTTGCACAAAAATAAGATATATTTTACATTTTATACTCAGAATAAAAAACCAAAACCCAAACTTCCAGACCCAAATCTCCTCAATAAAATCTCAAAATACATCAAAATCACATTTAATTGTATATAAATTTTAATCATCTATTTAATGAAGGTGTTTTCATTTAATATGGAGTTAAGGTATGGAGGTTAGGTTTTGGATCCCAATTGTATTATATACCTAAATAAAATATTTATTTCATTTATTCTTTGTTATTTTTACAATTTTATATTTTTATAATTTTGTAAATAGTATTTATAGTATATGTACATATTTAGAATGGAATAAAACCATAAAAAAATACAAAAATAAAATGACCTATAGAATACATAGATGGAATACATATACTTATACTTATATAATGCATACACCTATTTATTTAAATGTATATAATACATCATAAAATGACAATAAAAATATATTTGTGTACCTAAAAATAAGTTGTAAATATATAAAATGTGAAACTAAAATAATAAAATAGAAAATAAAATAAATAGACAAAACATATGTCAAAATACCTATAAATACACTTGCAAAAGGTAACTTGTAATAAATTGACTCATAAAAATAAATAAAAATCATATTTAAATTCTACATAAAATAATAAATATTTTTAGCTGAAATTACTGAAATCATTTACTATTTTTAATTAATTAGTTTAGAATAAGAGCCATTTTTTTGTCCTGTAGTGTCCTTAGTGGACCAATCATGAGGCGAGGACTATTAACCGCGGTCAACAACCTCCACTCTCTTCCTCGAGTCGCAGAAATGTCAGACCCCAGATTTTGCCCATTTTCTGCTAATGCTCATGATGCCCTGGATAGGCATGATGTGCGATTCATGGAGATTAAACATCTTGGAATCACACCCTAGCCAAAGATCCAATAAACACTCCTCGATTCAGCCGCATCTCCACGATCAATAAGCTCCAGCCACCATGTCTATAAATAAGACCTCTGCCATTCTTTCATCCTTGATCCCTCTCTGGGCATTGTAGTAAGTCCAGCCAGGTGTGTGAGAGTCTGTCGGTGACATGGCCACTTTCCCCGATATCGGAGAGAGGAGAGTGAGTCCAAGGCGGCGCTCTGACGGCCGGCCTGTAAGTCAGAGCTGCATGATTTTCTTATTTTTAGGTAGTTTTCGTTTGTAGATTCCATTTCCTATCTTTTGATTGTATTTCAATTACTATTGTAGCTTAGGGTTAGATTTAGATCTCGCCAGAGCTCTTGAGATCCGGCCACTTTTCCACACCGGTACTCTCTGTCTCCGACCTCCGCGATCATCTCATCATCTAGCCTTTGTGTTTCTCCACATCCTTGACCATCAGCCCCCTTTGAATCCTTCTGGATCGAAGGATCAATGCTCCATCCACCACCGTCACCGGAGCACACTCATCTCCCCTCCATTTTGCCTCGAATCCACCCCAATAGCAGTCGAGATCCTTCACTGTCAATGTAGTGTGCTTCTGCATGTCTTTGCAGGACACAATGAGCCCATCTGAGGGCTGAAGGCATCCAAGGAGCACCTCCTGGTGCATCACGCTCTAGGGATCCACTGATGAGCCCCATACCATTCTGATGACATCCCTGGGTATGGAGCACCTTCAAGACACGTTTGAGTAGCTTGGCAACATCTGAGGGGCCTAGAGGAGGGTGAATTGAAGGATCGAAGCTCGAAGGCAGGGACCTTCTTCCATGTTCTTCGAGCGAAGAAACAACCCTTGGATCGTGGAGGAGCTCCAGTTTTGATCGTGGCCATTCAATCATCATTGCCTTCGTCCGTCCGATGGAAACCCAGAAGCAATCATGACTGTAGATCGGAGAAGTGT
The DNA here is from genome assembly GCA_037367405.1 of Ottelia alismoides. NCBI lineage: Eukaryota > Viridiplantae > Streptophyta > Magnoliopsida > Alismatales > Hydrocharitaceae > Ottelia > Ottelia alismoides. The sequence goes on along the minus strand of JAZKJV010007434.1, from coordinate 677,787 downwards.
TATCAAGCTTCCAGGGCCTGCCACGTATATAAGTGAAATGATCCGTGTCACACGATAAGTGCTATCTGTGGTAATTTGCATGCCTAGCCCTCCCCTTTTTGTTTTATTTATTATTCTTGTAAATAATTTTTGTAGTGTGAATAAATTTGGAAATTTTACATAGTGACCCTTGAACTTATTAGTTATTGCATATGGGTCCAATCTAGTGCAGCTCATATGTCGTCCCACGTGAGCTAGGCAAATTCCACAAATATCCAAGCGATTTTATAAATTATAATTAAGTCAATAATTTTTAAATATTAGTTGTATATTTCAGGGAAATTTGCACATATGCCCCTGACTTTAATTTTAATTGCAGATATACCTTCGTTAGTACATGTATTTTCGTGCTTGAATTTCATTTGTTAAAAAATAGTATTCAAACTCCAAAAATTATGCAAAAATAGGGTTAGATGTCTGCTAGCATGTACATTCACATATATTTTTACTTTTGCATTTTAGCCATTTTACCTATTTGTAAAAAGTCAAAAAGAGCACATTTTGCTCATGTTTGTCTTAAAAATTACCAAAAATATGAAAACTTTTGAAAAATCCCCAAAAAAATATTTTCCCTATTTTGGTATATTGTATCTCCGGACAAAAAACCCCCTAGAAATAGAAAAAAGCATAAAATTAAAAAGCTCCAAAATCCAATAAAAAAATATAAAAATTCCACCCCCTCAATTTCTTTTTATCTCTGAATTTTCTTTATATTAATATCTATCTACTAAAATTGATTTGAAGAATTTTGAACTTTATTTGCTATTTTTACTGTCAAATTAATTCTACCTACTTATTTATTCCCTGATTTGGGGTATTTGTGACTTTAAAAATACATAAAAAATATGTATAAATTCTACGAAAATCACAAATACATGAGAAAAAATATATAAAGCCTAAAAAATATTTTTCCTATATTTTTGGACTATGTATATCTATATGTACATCACATAATACCTACATATAAATAAATAAAAAATATAATTATATTATCTATCTACTTATATTACGTATTAACATAATTTATATAAATGTATTTTTATTCTTATTTTCGAAAATCTAAAATAATAAAAATTATAAGAAATAAAAAATATAATATAATTTATATATATACCTTATGTGTATCTCTCTACCTTTATGTACATATATATTAACATATATATTATTTTATGATTAAATTATATATTTATATTTACTATTAATTTAATTTTAAAAAATAAAACAAAAACTCACAAAAATAAAAAGACAAGTATGTACATAAGACCAATGATTAGCAATAATCATAGGCACCCTTGTCTGTTCTTCATGGTTCGACCTCCATATACTTCCATGCTATACATTTTTGTTTGCAGAGTATAATAAATTGTGCCTTTTTTTATTTTCATTGCTTATTTTTACATTGTGGGTACTTGTTGATTGACCAAGGGGGTTTCTTGTGGGTTGCCTCAGTGACAACTCATCTTCACACTCCGTGAGGATGCATCTAGACCTGGTTGAAAAAACCTAGGCCATCACCTTCTCCATCGAGTAGCTCCACCGCTCGCCCAGCCTTCGCTCGGCATCGATCCATGTCGCCAACATGCCTCCGAGCTCCCATTGTCGATCTCCATCGTTGCCACTCTCCCTCGCATCGTTTTGACTACAGCACCGCCTTCGACTAGGTCGTGCGATCTTCATCGGGCGCCCTACAACGAGCCACGTGGAGCCTAGGTCATTCGAACATTCACCTCATTGGTCGTATGTCAGTCGAGGCATTCTGTTCTCGCGTCTAGACCCGCATTGTAACAGTCGCACCTCGCTTCGCAGACGCCTTAGGCCGACTCCGTGCCACCACCCAGTCGCCACCGCCCTCCCCGCAGCTCAGCCGTCGGTTGTCCTCCGCCCGCAGATAAGATTCAACCCACCGGCATTGCCTCACCATCGTCCGCTCCTCACAATCTTTTCTTGGCCTTCGCCTCGGGCCTCACACCCCCTCATCCTAATCCCCACTTAACGTGCAAGGCACGTGACGACAAGGGAATATTATGCATGTGCCATCACTCTTCTTGTTATTCCCAAGAAGGCCCATCCCCAACCACTGCACGTGCGGTGCACGTGCCCCCTTTAAAAATTTGCAATAAAACCCCTCTAGGTTATGGTAATTGCATAATAATCCTTGATAACATTTTTTATTTTATTTTTTATTGTATTGCATTTAGACCCATGACTTTCCATATTCACTTGAACAATCATTCATCATCATTTTATTATTCCAAAAAATGCACATTGTAAATATACGTATTCTCTATCATATGGATGTTTGATTGAGTTTTTGTGCATTATAGTTGATTTAATAAAATTACTTTTGTGGAAAATTACACAAATTTCCCACGGTGTGAGCTTTAATTGGTATTAAATTAATCATTGCTCCAAAAATTCCCAAAAATTCACAATTGGTAGATTTTAATGGGTTTCAAACTATGCCCAAAAGTCATTGCATTTGCACGTATATAGAGGTCATAATAAATTAATTGGTGATTTTAGTAATTGATTTTTAGTATACCATAGATCAATTATCTTTTGTATCTATTGATTTTCCTAGTTACATATTGATTAGATTCATCTAAGATAATTCTATTTTTGAGAAATAAATTGGTCTTCTATTTATAAAATTTAATTTGCAACAAATCACCTTGCTTGCATTATTAATTCATAATAATTTCATTTTGCACCAGAAAATTCCAAAAATATTAAAGTGCATTCACTTCATCATATTTCATATTCTAATCGTTTTTAACATTTTAGATATTGTTTGATCAAAAATTACATTTTAGCCCCTAAACTTACCCGAATTTGCATGTCATTTTTATTTGCATGAAAAATTAACAAAACACCTCTCTGAAAGTCTAGGTTCTAGATTGCCTATAAACCAACCTAAGGAGATAGGTGCCTCCCTGAGTTCAACCTTAGGTTTGCTCAAGTAAAATAAAAATCAGATTGCTCTCTTTAATTGATTAATTAATTAAGTGGTATTTTTTATTAATTCTAATTTCTTGAATACTACAACAAAATTGACATATTAATTAGGGTGTTTAGCAATTTTTCACCCCTCCTCCCCAACCCTGCCCCTTCAGGCCCCTTTCTTCCTTCTCCGCCCCTCCAGCCCCTTCTCCACCCCTCCTCCATTGTCCCATGCTCCCCCCACAGCCGCCCCCATGCTCCTCCTCCTCCTCACCACTCGTTGAAGAAATTCCTCACATGCCTCCAGCTCTCCTCCTCCCCACCCTTCTCCAAGCTTTGCAACTCCAGATCTGCTCCAAGAATAAAGCAATGATGCTGCTTTCGCTTCTCCCAATCCTCATCACCTTCTCCCTTTTGTAAATTCGAGCCCAACCCAAGTGGCGTGAACCTCCAGTTGTGGTGAGGTTCTTCTACTATTCTTGCATAGGAATGGCTTAAATGGAATCGGTTTGGGCTTCTCATGGATGGAAAAGCTTGTGTTGAATGCTCCATTTGGGTCTTGATGATGGATATGTGGATTTAAAGAGATTCAATTGATGAAGTTTGTCTAATACAGAATATTGGAGGCTTGTACAGGTGGATGTTGGGTATTTCTTGCATGATAGACTTGAGATAGGAGTTTCGATTGATGCTCCAAGCGATGTGTTGCTACTCCATGTTCTGGAACTGGAGTGACGGCTTGATTGATACAACAAAAATATGGGTGGAGGATGTGTGGGATGGTAGAGGAGGAGGCTGGAGGGCATGGTGAGGAGCAGGAGGAGGGGTCGGAGGGGGGGAGAGGTGTTTGTACAATTTTTCCCTCTTAACCACACCATGGTTTGAAAACCCCATGTTTAAGTTCAACTCATTGATGACTAAAGAAACAGAAGGGTGGAAGTGATAGAACGACAAGAAGCCAGTGGTACAATCGATACTCCAGAAAAGGGAGGGCATAATTGATATTGCAATATCTCAGAGGGGTACAAGTCATAAAATCTCATTTAAAAAGACCTAGTTATGTACATAAAACAACAAGTCAAAATTAGTAAATACGTATAATATACAATAGTGACCTAAAATCTATGTTTCATATATGAACTCTAACTCTTTTGAATTTGATCTTGATTTATAGATAATTGAATCTGCATTAATTCATAAATGAGTACAAATTCATATGAGATTGTATATGAGAGATATTCACATTTATGACTCTTTATCTCCAAATTAGGATTTGATTTTAGTTGACATATATATATATATATATGCGAGCATTTTTATGTTATTTTTCCTTAGTTAATATGAATGGTATTTACATAATGGAGTTGATTTTATTTAATTTGGAGTTAGTATAAATTAATAAAAAGGGTGAACTCAGTTTAATATATAGGTAAATATACATATAGATTCAATTCCTTATTAATGCAAGATATGCATGATAAAATACGCATCTTATTTACTTATGCACGGGAGCTAATTATACAATATAAATACCTACATGTAAACAATTACTCAGGAACATATTTCTAGGTTCAAATAGTATGATGATGAACCACAAATTCAACGGTCGATGCTGCCCTCATTGATGATTCTCCATTTCATCAACTTTATTCTTTCATTTTGGCCTTTAAATCGCAACTAAATACATGTAAATAACATTATTTTGCATAAAATAACATATCTTATTTATTGTGTAAATATTGTATAAAACAATGCATTTAAAACCAAAAGAAAAGAATAAAGAAAAGAAAAGAAATGAAATACCAAAAGTATTGAATGACCATAAACCCCGAGACCTAACCATCATGATGATTGGGTCGACAAGGAGTAAAGAAGGAGGAGATAGTGCCCAAAATAAGAATTAAAACCTTCATTTTTATTCTTCAATAATTTATTTTTGGAACGTATTTTATTCTTTATTATTTATACATAAAATAAATAAACTTTGTACATGAAGGTTGTAGATTAAAATATATAGAAAAATATGAAATTTATTTCACATAAAAATAATATATATTGTACTTTCTGCACTCAGAATAAAAATCCAAAATCCAAACTACCCAAGCCCATATCTTCTACATATGATCTAAAAATGCATCAAATCACTTTAATTGTATATAACTTTTTATTGGCTATTTAATGAAGGTGGTTTCAACTGACATAGAATTAAGATGCAAAAATTAGGTTTTGGACTCCTATTGCATAGTATTCTAGAATAAAATATCCATTTTTTATTTGTTCTTTATAGTTTTCATGATTTTATATTTTTATAATTTTTATAAATATTATTTATAGTACATGTACATAATTAAAATAAGGGATTTTTACACCCATAACCCTAAGTAATTTCACAATAACATTCATATCCCTGCATACTCGCGATTTACACGAGAAACCCTGAGTAATGTTGAACTCTTACATGACATAACCCTGTGTCATGTTCCATTTGAGATGGGCGTTATGTTTGACAGTTTTCGTTAAAAAATAGGAAACTACCCCTAATATCCATTGTTATTTACAGAACATGCCATCCTTCCATGTACTCCCTCGAAGCCCGCCATCCCTAGTCCAGTCCGACCTCTGCTTCACCTGTCCCGATGCCCCCCCCCCCCCCCCCCCCGCACCGAGCTTCCCCTGTCTGAAGCCTCCCCCGGAGGAGCACCGAGCTCTTGGTCGAAGAAGCAGCCTGTACCCACCCCCCCGGACCCACCTGTCGCCAAGAGAAGTCCTCGGTCCCCTCGGACCCGAGACCCTGGCGCGACGCCCATGGAGAGCCTCCCCCCAACCCACCCCGGACCCGAGACCCAACTCGCGACCCCCACTCCATCCCGAGGACCCGCCACCACCGATAGAAGCCCCCCTGTGTGCCGAGCTGCCCCCTCCTCCCGAGGACCCACCCGACGCCAAGAGAAGGCCCCGACGCCCCCGGACCCGAGACCCGGTTGCGACATCCATGGAAAGCCACCCCAGCTCCCGGACCCGAGACCCAACTCACGACCACCCACTCCCTCCCGAGGACCCACCCGCCACTGCCGATAGAAGCCCCCAGACCCGAGATCCAGTCACGACGCCCATGGAAGCCCCCCCACCACCGATAGAAGCCTGCCCAGAGAAGCCCCCACCCTTCTGTGCACCGAGTTGCCCCCTCCTCCCGAGGACCCACCCGCCACCAAGAAAAGGCCCCGGACCCGAGACCCGGTCGCGACTTCCATGAAAAGCACCCCCCCCCCTCGCTCCCGGACCCGAGACCCAACTCACGACGCCCCCCCCCCCAGACCTGCCGCCGTGGAGCTCTGTGCCTTCCCTGCTTGAAGAAGCTTTGTTTTTTTCTTGGACGCCAGATGTCGAGGAGCTCCTTCTCAAAATTTCATTGACTATCCATTAGGATATTTTTTATTTAAGTTAAAACTAACCGTTAGATCTTAAAATGGTTAGATTAACTCAATATCTGGTTGAGTTAGCGAAGTCAAGTAACGGAAGGTTATGGACGTAAGACGAAACACTTATTTAGGGTTCTGAGCGTAATTCATGATTATTCAGGGTTATGAATGTTATTACGATATTACTCAGGGTTATGGGTGTAAAAATCCCTTAAAATAAAATAAAACCATAAAAAATATTCTAAATAAAATATTATACTAAAATAAAATAGTATACTAAAATACATAGATGAAATACCTGTACATATATATTTTATACTTAAATTTATTTAAATATATAAATGACTTCTGAAAAATGCAATAAAAAATATTTAAGTGTATTTAAATAAGTTATAAATATATAAATTATGTATATAAAGTAATAAAATGTAAAATAAAAATAAAATAAAATACACATTACATAGTTAAATATACCTATAAATATACTTGTAAAAAGTAACCTACTACAAATTAAGTTGTAAAAATAAATAAAAACCATAATAAAATACTACTTTAAATAATAATCATTTTTTATGTTTTGAGTTTTAATCAATTCTTTCATTTATCATTTTATTTTGTTTTTTTCCTTTTTATAGCTATTTTATAGTGTAACATCCAATGTGGCCCAATAAGGGGCCGCCCCTGGTTGACCTTGGGTCAACTCTCTGACCCAGGGCCGTAGGTCTGTTAGCGGCAACTTTTGACCTCGTTTCTCCCATTCTTAGAGACTTTCCCTTGCACCAAATTGGATTGATCCTTCTGCATTGTTGTTCCTTGATTCTTGCACATACACGCCAACATGGTATCTTGGTCGACGAACCGTTGCATCGAGCGTTATCTTTGATTGAAGGTTGCGCCCTATTTAGTATCGCCTCTATCTCCCATTCTAGTTTGATCCTCTTCCACCTCGAAAAACCTTAACTCGAGCTGTGCTTGAGCCTCCTGGGGACAACAGGAGTTTCACCGAGGGTTCAGCGAAGAGATTTGGGGGTGAAACGAGTCGATCCACCAAGTTCGCCAAAGTTCTCTACCGCGGGCACCAACATATTCCTCCGATCCGTTAAGCCTCTGTCCTTCGTCTTTTTGGTTCTTAGGTTAGCAACAACGTAGTATTGTCATTTATTTCCTTTAATCATGTATGGTTCTTTATAAAATCCAACAAATTCCAATCAGTGGAGCTCAAGCTCCGCCATTTGTTTTTGCCCATTACGATCGTCCTTCGCCTTTGCTATCACCTCCAACATCTTCCCCTACACATGATCTTTGCCCCATGCACCTCCAGTCACCCAGATCCTCTCAGGATTTAGAGTTCAATTCTTCTTCTTTGTCGCCTCGCTGGAGAACACCGCTTCGCACCATCTTCACCCCACTTCGGCCAAGAAACACCGTTGGAGCTTCGTTTCTGTGTCTCCAATCTAACCTAGCAGGAAACAGAGAGAAAAGAACCCTTTCTAGGGGTGCTCAAAGCAGGGATATGACCCCTGGATGCCTTTACGCTCTAGAGCCCCATCGTTGAGCTTGAGACTTATTCAAGGGCCTCTCCAGCTATGGAACACCGCTAACAATCTACAGAGTATCTCAACAGCTTTGGGGAGCATCGGAGGAAGGAGAACCGGTTGGAGGAAACTCGCCCAGACGGAGCTTCTTTCGAGTTATTCCAACATCCCTACATGTCGTTGGATCTGCCTCAAGATTAAAGATCGACTGTCGGATAGCCATCAGATGCAAAGGAGCTAATCAGAGCAGGTCATCAACGAAGGGGTATTGGACACCCAGCTTGCATCATATGGATAGGTGAAAAAATCCAAACTGTCCGCCCGCGTGCAGGTTTGGGTATTTTGCGCCTATAACCCCTCCCCCTCTTTTTTTATATTTAGGATCTAGTTTAAAATCATTCCTTTGTCGTTCAAGTATTTTTGTAATATTTGTAGTTTAAACACTGAAGTTCCTCTTATTTGCATTTAGGTCCAAGTTCAGGTTACCTCACGTGCCTATGCACGTGACGTGCCTAGACATTTTGCCAAGAACCGACTCTAGGTTTCATATTTTATTTTAATCCATTAATATGCTCATTGAGGGTAATATTTTGTGGATTATTAGCATCTGGTCCTTGAACTTGTACTTAATTGCACAAATACCCCTCCATGTGTTGTTTATTGGATATTATTGGGATTTTTGCAAGTTTTGCTCCTATACTTCTATGTTTTTCAGGGAATAGCCCCTTAAATTTGTATCTTTTCATAAATACCCATGCTAGACTATATTTCCTTTTGAGGATTTGTTAAAAACTATCTCTTATGCCCTAAAACTTCATAGAAAATTAGGATAAATACCTTATATATTATTCTACCACATATATTTTTATTAAGGCATTTATTCCATATTTCTATTTATTAAAAATAAAAAAAGAGATGTTTTATCATGTCTAACTTAAAAATTATGAAGAAACTAGAAAAATGTTTTGAAAAAATCCAAAAAAATATTATTACTTATTATTATATTTTGAGCCTACATACCAAAAATCCTTAAAAATAGCAAAAGAAAACCACTAAAAAATAAAAAGCTCCAAAATCCTTACAAAAATTATTAAAAATTCTCGAAATTCCCAAAAATACTCATTTCATTTTCTGTATTTAGTTCATTATATCTAATATAGATTAAATCCAATTTTAGATTTTTTAACTTTTTAGCTATTTTTGAAATCCGAAACTATTCGACCATATTTATTTCCCATTGTTGGCACCGTTTCATCAATTAAAATACAAAAACAAAGCAAAAATGAAAAAATCAAACATAGAACAAAATATAACAAAGACAAACATTTTATTATATGTATTTAGGATACTTATAGGTATTTCTATATATATAATAACATATATAGTACATACCTATATTTACTTATATTATTATTATTGTTATTGTTATTCATAAAATATAAAATAAAAATTACATAATTAAAATGTATATATGAATTAAAAAATAATTAAAAACCATTAAAACTAAAAAATCAATATAAAATCCAAAAACATTGATAGCCTTTTTTTGCCAATTTTTTTAGTTTATTCCTTGTTCTCCCTGTGTTCAACCCCCGCCATACTTGTCCACTATACACACTTTGTTGTCGGGTTATAATAAATTTTGATTCATACATGCTTGCATTGTTTTATCTATACATTGTGTGGGTTGATTGTTCAATTACTCTGACTTTCGTGAGATGTCATCTCAGTGACAATATATCTTCGCTCTCCATGACGATATTATTTTAGACCCCTGCAAAAGTCGAGTTAAAAAATGGCACCGTTGCCGAGGAGCAACGCGTAGGATAGAATTTTGGGTCCATCTTTCCTTTATTATTTCTCTTTATTTATTCTCTCGTTATTTGTTATAATTGTTTATTATGTTAACATTTTATCATATATTTTTCTTGTGAGGGACTTTGAGACGATGACGACCGCCTAGGTGGTTGAGGCACCCGAGTCGAGAAGACTTGTACCTTTTACTCGTGGACCAAGAGGAGAGAGCAAGAGAGAGAGAGAATAATTTAGCACAGTTTCTTTTTCTTTTTATATGAGAGAGAGATATTTATTTCTGCTCAACTTATTTGTAGTAATACATGTATTTAGATTTGGACACTCGAGTCTAATTTCCAAGTGTTTGATCAATTGGGGGCTCACTAGATTTTTTTTGAGTTTTGACTTCTTTGTTTCTCATGTTTTGTGCTTTCTGCCTTATTTTTATTTGTTTTGTGGAATGAGCCCTAAGTTTTGAAGGACTGCTTGCTCAGTAATCTAAGGCCAAATCCCTAATAGACTGCATGTACCTATAGATTATACATTTGGACTTAGATCAAACTTAATTGTTGAATACTTGATTTGAAATCGTACGTCGTGAGAGATCTCCATACAACGCTTGTAGGGCCCACCTTAGTGGGCATCGAGGAACCTCCAAGATCAGACCTTAGGTTTCTATTCTCGTATTTGGCATTTGGTTCTTCCTGTTAATAGCAATTCATGTTTAGGGCGACTTCTTCGTGTGCATATCGGCATATAGATTAGATATAAAAATTCCTTACCTTGCATCACGCATGGAGAGAACTGGGAAGCATTGTAAGTCTTCAATCCTTGCACGCATCATTTTATACAACGATAGATTTCCATCCTCGTATCCAATTGCATTGCTTTGACACCATCTCCCTTTATTTTTGGATCACCTAGGAATTACAAGAAAATACAAATAATCGTTAGGCGTTTGTTATAGAAAAATACTCAAAAAATAAAAAGCAAAAATTAAAACATGGGGATTGTTAATTGCACTTTGACCTAAAATAAAATTTGTAACGGACATCAATGTTTGGGGTTCACAAAGCCCACATTGTGTCCAGGTAGCTTTCATACAAAGTGAGGCACGACCCTAAAGGAATATAGCCAAAAACCCGATCTGTGGTTGCCTTAACTACCACCTGGAACCGACGAAGTATTATCGCTTCTATCGTACATGACCAAGTAAAGCCTTATCGACGATGGTGTTCCCTCCTTGTGTGGAGCATATGACTTGGTCAGAAATACTAAGCCTAGTCCATTCCCTCACGGGAGTGTCAGTCTCATCAAATTGCGTCAGAGTACTTCGCTTGCAAGGGAAGTAGTAGTTTTGCCTATCGGCTTTCTCTCTCTTTTTTTGGCTAAGTAGCCACCCGGGATCGGTATTGAGGATCTCAAAAAGTGCATATCAAAGGACACAAAGGAGGTGGAACAAGTACGAGGATACTTTCATGGCAGTACACACTCTCCTCTAGGGCTATCCGATAAGGACTCATGACAACTTTTTCCTAAATCAATAATCCTAAAATTGAAATGATAAAAATAGTCGAACTCTTATGGCTTCACATTGGATAGAGTTGGTGAATCCAATTTTATTTGGTATTTGTTTGCTTAGCTTATGTTCAAAGATCAAAGTCCCGTGCACTTGCACATTTTTGACATTCTTCTTTTCTTGCTTACTCTTTGACCCACGTTGATCGTGAGCCTTCTATTGTTTTACATTCCATTTATTTCTTGTTCATCACCTTATCCTTCTTCTACCTCGATCTTTTCTTTTGTTTCGAGATGATGGCTCTAGGATGACGTAGTCAGAACTCCGTTGACACCTGCATCGTCTCCTCTAGCTCGGTATCTCCAATAATTCGGGGTGATTTCCAGGTCCATGGTTCAGACTCCATGAACCACCCTCAGGACTCCCTGCTTCTTCTTCCTCATTCAGACCAGGAAAACTCTCTTCCCGAGTTCTGCCCCTTTTGGATGGAGATTGATTTTAGTCCATACTCTTCTCCACCCCTGATAAGATTTAGAATTTACCCTAATTCTGAATTATTCTCTACATCTGGTGCTTGCATACAGACTAATCGGGGTGTATTTCCCATTGCAGATTTTGACCCCGATCTTGAAGCGCGCACAATCACGGTCAGAATCAGAGGAGATGGCTCCATCAGTAAGAGGAAATTGACCCCATCAACAGAATACATAGCAAGATACATAGCAGGGCACTGGGCCCTGTCAGAATGAAGTCAACAGTCAGCTCTTGGCCTCTATCTAGGTCATTCAGCAACAGCTTATTGACCAAGCTCTAGCTAAGGTTGTCTTCCAAGATATGTCGAATGATTTAAGGAAGAGATCTGAAGAAATAGGGACACCTTGATGAGGAGGTGATGATGATACAGAGATGATCGCTCTATAGATAGACTGCATGGAGGTAGGGATGAAAGAGGGAAAGGACAACCTAAGCCAACACTCAAGCAATCATACAACCCAGGGGTCGTTCGCATCAATGAATGGATCCATATTACACCGATCCATGGACATTTTGAACTGAAGCCACAACTCTTTTCTCTCCTACCTAGCTTCCATGGGAATTCAAACAAGGAGCCATACATCCATCTATAGTAGTTCGATCGCATCTGTACCACCACTCACTACCCCAACATCCCGTTGGGCATAGTCAAGATGATCGCCTTCCCATTTAGCCTTCGAGTCAAAGCACTATATCGGATCAACCATCTGGGGAAGGTGGTGACGACCTGGAAGGACTTGAAGACAACTATCCTTCATAAGTACTATCCTCTTGGTCATCTCAATCTCATGCGATCGAAGATCACTACCATCTCTCATGGACCTCAAGAATGCTTCCATGAAATCTGGGAGAGGTTTAGCGATCTGATCAAGAAATGCCCCCACCACGATATCCCGAGGACCTTCTTGTTCCAACACTTCTTTGGGGGATTAACAAAAGCTAGTCAATGTCTAATTGATGCCTCCTGCAGAGGATCCCACTTCAATAAGGATGAGGACGTAGTATAGTATAATTTTTAAGAGATGGCTGAAGGAGAGGTTGTATTATCCTCATCTCATTCCTTCTAGATCCAAATACCACCATAGGTCCTCCTAAAGAACATGAACATGGCATATATGCATGAAGTCGATAAAGTGTGACAACTCTGACATGACCATCATCAGGAACCATCTGTCGAAGGTAGATATAATTGAGAAGAGGTCACAAGATCTAGAGAAGCTCGTCGGGATCGAGCAGAGAATGAAGGCTTAGACAAGTTCGATATCATCATCAAGCAGTTGGAGTAGTTGGTGAACACCATCAGCGCTTGCAACGTAGTGACCCTTGCTACTATACCTCCAAATGATAAGAAGGAGCAAACACAGCCACAACAGCCTCAACCGAGCCCACGGTCAATCTCTGGTCCAGCATGCATACTATGTGCAGGCTTGAGAGCAACAACTGACACAACCGCAGACTCATATGGTTGTCTACCAGCCATAGGAGTTCCAGCACCAATACCTTGAGTCTTGTTCTCCACCTCCCCCTCCCCTCCCCATTCAAGAGGTGAGTGCCATTTGGGGTAATGATCAGCAACTGACCCATCCTCAAGGACAACCGCATGGTCAGGACCAGGCCAACGGACCATTTCACCAACAACAAGGAGGGTGGAACTACCAACCCAGCCTGCCCCAGCAGAAGCCTCCACAACATGGATACTACTTGAGGTAGAACAATTACCAGTAGTAGTTTGGATACCGTCAACAGCACTAACAGCATACGGCTGCTCAGTACTATCATCAGTACTCCTCGTAGTACCAACAATACCTTTTTATTATTCCTCCTCATCCTCCCCATTCTTAGGGTTACCAACAACCTCCCTCCTACCAGCAAAATCAACAGTCTTAATAGGTCGAACCTTCTGAGGTTGCCTCTGTTAACCCAGCTCTAGATTGTTTGGTCCAGCTCATCAAGAATATGATGGAGATGGACCAGAAGATCGATGACCTGATGGCCGCCAAAACTGTCATCCCAGCCCAGACTGAAGCAAATCCAAATGATTTCCATCGCAAGGTATAGGTAGTTTGTAGTGTCCAATCGGAATCAGGTATAAATGATATTATTTTATCTAATGTTGTGCATCTTAAGAGCGATAGAACACTTCAACTATCCATGACGACGAAGGAAAGAACAAAGCATTTAATGATGAATCTTCAACTGATCCAGCCGATAGGCCCAGAGATTTTTATGGAGTAGCACCACTTATACCAAAAACACAAAAAATGCAGAAAATGCAAAAAGAAAGCAGCAGTCCTGGTGAAGCCACACCGGCATTGGAGACGACAGCACCTGTTGCAATGCCAAAGCCAGCCGATGAAGTCGAGCCTATCATTTTTGGTCCACGAAATGTAGATGGTTGTATTCCTTTTTGCCATCTACTTGTACAGAAAGACATGGATAGAAATTTGAATGAAAACATTTGATGGTGTACATATGCCTTAAATCAAAAAGGCAAAAAAAGAGAAAATGCTTTGTCTGATACCAAAATAGTCCAAGTTCTGCAAAACTTGATTCTAGAGATGCCACTATTAAAGACATGGAGTACATTCCTGCAGTAAAATGAGGACTTAAAAAGGCATATACAACAAAGCGTTCGAGCTGCAAGAAGAAGAATTTTGAGAAGCATATTATCATCATGTCTACTATGAATGCCATTAGCAACCTCCTAGATAAGAAGAAAGATAAGGGAGTTCCTTTGATCAAATGCACAATGTTTAACCAGGAGTTCGAGCGCACATTGCTTGACAGTGGGTCTTTTATCAACCTGTTGCCATCGTCTCTACTCACATAATTTGGTTTAGGACCGCTTAAACCTACTAAGATGATTATGCATTTCACAGATAAGTTAATAAAGCGGACTCGAGGCATGTTGGAAGATGTGATTGTCGCTATCCAGCGGATGCAATTATCTATTGATTTTTGTCTTAGACATGGACACCTCCATGCCTTTACTCCACACCCGATCATACTTGGTCGCCCGTTCCTTCAAACAACCGAAGCAGTAGTCGACTACAACACTGGAGAGATCACATTCCTCTCCAGAAGTGACAAAGTAAAGTTAGAGACCGTCCCTGAGCCTAAACCCGCAGAAGTTGTGTCCAAGATATGGGTGCTTGAATCTCAATATTATGAGGATTGTGATTTTTTAGTTGAGATCAAAGATACATATCTATTTCTGAATGACAAAGAAACCCTGGAATTCCTCTCCCCTGAGGAAGGACGGGAAAGCACAATACAACTAACCAAAGTCTTTCAAGATGAGATTTTGTTGATGTACCATTGGAAGAATTTGAACAATCCCTCTCGTCTGGAGCAGGAAGACTCTGTTGCAGATCTGTGTGATATTTAAACGATGAAGCTGTACTATCATACATGAACAAACAACAGTTGAAAGATCTTACACCTACAGTTGTTGCTGAAGTCACCACCAAAGTTGCTCCCACCCCACCAGAACTCAAACCTTTACCCTCCAATATGAAATATGCCTTCCTTGCTAGAGAAATGAACATATACCCGGTCATTATCAATGTTCATTTGACTGAAGAGTAAGAATCACAGTCTGATGGAGGTTCATGAAGCAACCACAAGGCGATAGGCTAGAAGATATCATATCTCCATGAGATCAATCCATATTTGTGCTCGCATCACATTTACCTCAAAGAAGACAACAAGCCTTCCCGTGAATTCCAACACCATCTGAATCCAAACCTTTGGGAAGTTTTGATGAAAGAAATTCAGAAATGGTGTCATGCGTGATTCATTTAGCCCATCTCCGACTCCAAGTGGGTGAGTCCTATGCACATAGTGCCTAAGAAGTATGGGATCACCATCGTTATCCCATGATAAGGGTGAGGAGATTCTGACCAAAGTACGGACATCTCAATGAATCTGTGTTGATTACAAACATCTCAAACTCGCCACTAAGAAGGATCATTTTCCATTGCCATTCATTTACCAGATTCTCAAGTGACTGATCGCGAAGGAATACTTCTAATTCTTGGATGGGTACTCCGGATATAATCAAGTGGCTATCGCTCTTGAAGATCAAGAAAAGACCATGTTCACCTGTCCTTTTGGGACATATGCCTTCCGACAGATGTCTTTTGGGTTATGTAACATCCCCGCTACATTTCAGTGATGTATGTTGGTCGTATTTGCAGACATGGTGGGCAGTCTTCTTGAGGTGTTCATGGATGGTTTTTCGGTCTATGGAGATTCATTTGATAATGTATTGATTATTTAGATCGAGTTCTGAGGAGGTGTTGTGAAGTGAACCATGTACTCTCATGCAAGAAGAGCAATTTCATGGTGACTGAAGGGATCGTGTCGGGTCTTGTTGTATCTAAATGTGGGATAGAAGTTGCCCCAGCCAAGGTGGAAGTGATTTCCAAACATGAGCCACCAACCAATTTGAAACAAGTCCGATCGTTAATGGGACACATTGATTTCTACTGATGATTTATCAAAGAATTTAGCAAGATCGCTCAACCATTGATGAAATTGCTAAGCAAGAAGACAGATTTTGATCGTATTCTTCAAGCCTTTAATCAATTGAAAGACCTTATCACACATGCTCCTATCCTATAGCCACCCGATTGGTCTCTACCCTTTGATATCATGACAAACGCTTCTGATTCGTAATTGGTATTGTTATAGGAAAAGGTCAAGATGGGATTCCATGTGTTATTCATTATGCCAGCCGAACATTAGATGAAGCTCAGAAAAATTACACAGTGATAGAGAAAGATTTGTTAGCCATAGTGTTTGCCCTGGAGAAGTTCAGATCACATCTTCCCATATCAAGGGTGATTATTTACACTGACCATCCCGCCACCAAGTACTTACAGAGCAAAAAGGACACCAAGCCCCGTCTAATACCTTGGATTCTCCTACTCCAATAATTTGACTTGGAAATTCGTGACAAACCAAGCATCAAAAACATGGTGGCAGATCATCTTTCCATAATCGTTAATGCATAACCTCCTGAGAAAAATTCAATTCATATCACAGAGACCTTTCCATATGAGGAGGTCTTGTCTATATCCTCTCGCCTTTGATATGCAAATATTGTGAATTATCTCGTCTCCAAGAAGACTCCGTTAGACTGTTCGAAGATCAAACAAGACAAGTTCTTGGCTGACATCCATTTCTATAAGTGGGAAGAAACACATCTATTCCGAGAGGGTACATGCTGCATCTGGAGGAGGAGCATAACTCAGGAGGAGATTATGGGTGTCCTAGACCGCTGTCACAAGATTGAAGTGGGTGGACACCATTCTGAAAAGAGAATGGTGACAAAAGTGCTTCAATGTGGCCTTTGGTGGCCAACTCTCTTTAAGGATGTAGATGATTATGTCAAGAAGTGCACTAACTGTCAGAGAGTGGCCGCGAGATCAGCATGCACGATACAATGCCTTTGAAGTACATTCAGATGTCTTCGATGCCTGGGGCGTTGACTTCATGGGGTCATTCCCTAATAGCTAGGGTTTTGAGTACATCCTACTTGCCTTGGACTATGACAGTAAATGGGTGGAGGCAATCCCTACCTGAACCGCAGACAACCACACAATCTATCGATTCTTGTAGACAACATCATTTCACGGTTCAGAATCCCCAAAATTCCCATTTCTGATGAGGAGAGCCATTTTATCAACAAGGAGGTCAAGAAGTTGACCAAAGAATACGACACTGAATATTGTGTCGCTACACCGTACCACCCACAATCAAATGGTTTGGATGAATGTTCCAACAGGGAGATCAAGACAATATTGCAGAAACTTTTACGTTCGGATCACAAGAATCGGTCTCAATTATTGGACTCAGTTCTTTGGCCTTATCGTATGACATACAAGTCTCCACTCAGCATGTCTCCCTATCACCTTGTCTATGGCAAGCCTTGCCACCTGCTCATGGAATTAATTCACAGATCTTTGTGGGCATTGAACTTGTGCAACCTTGATTCCGAGCGAAGAGGAAAGAACAGAAAAGTTGATCTGAACCGGTTGCTTAAATTTTGATACTACACATATGATAACATCCTAATGTACAAAGAGGAAGTCAAGAAATGGCATAACATGCACATCTGTAGTAATACTTTCGAACATGGATAGAAGGTGTGGTTATTTGATGCAAAGTTGAAAATTTCCCTGGGAAAACTAAAGAGCAGGTGGATTGGTCTATTTATAGCGAAAAATAAGCATGATAGTGGAAGTTTACTCATATCTGAATTATCGCCTTACCCACAACCCTTCGTAGTCAACGGACAGTTGCTAAAGCCATACCTTGAGCATGACATATTCCTATCCATTGTGGATTCGATAGAAATTGCATTTCAAGATGATTTCTCAGAGGCAGAAGGATCAAACACTGAAAGCTGAAAATTACAAAAAGATTTTATTTTCTTTTATTTTCTTCTTTTCATTTTCATTTCTCAATTTCTTCTGAAAAAGTATTCACCCCTTTCATCATTACTATACTTGGGGCGTACTTTGTCCTAAGTATGAGGTGTGAGCACCCTCAGTTGTTCATTTCTTGATCCCTCAAATGTCCCCTCAAGTTTTGATATTTCGTCTATACTTAGGGATATCTTACCCTAAGTATAAGGGTGGACATGTCGAGCTGATAATTTCATATATTCCCACCCTTGACCCTCCCAACCTTGTGTACAACCTGCTATACTTAGGATCACTTCATCCGAAGTATGGGGGATGGTCAACTTCTCATTCGTTTATTCTTTAGTCGGTGTAGTATTGATTGTTCTATACTTAGTACGAGTTATGTCTTCGATTTTTCTCTCTGAACTACGAGATCGTAAGTCAAGCAAAGTATATAAGGGTTGTATATACATTGTATATACTTCAGTCATAACTCATACTTTCGTATTTTTAAATAATATGGCTAATTAATCAGAATTAAAAGACACATCCAATTCTTTGTATATACTGATTAATAAATCATGTTAAAATGTTCTGCAAAATATTAGAAATAGTTAGAAAATCTTTTGAAAATTGCTTGAAAAATATTTCATAAAATAGCTTCAACATTTGTAAAAATATTTTGTTTGTAAACATTTATTTTCTTTGTTTGAATAAAATAATTGAAAATCTATCTACAAATGTTTTGAAAATGGTTGCAAAAATAGTTTGAAAAATCTATGCATGTTGTTTGAAAAATCTCTGCAAAATGATTTTCAGAGTTTGTAAATTTTTGCAAAAATTGTTTGACAAGTTATTCTTTCAAAATAAAAGTTTTCAAAATATCTATCAAAACCTTTGCAAATTATTTTAAGAACTATAGAATTCTTTACAAAGATTATAAATAGAACTTGTAAATAACTCGTGTAGATTCTTCACCCAAATTCTTGTATATACCAAGATGCACCCCTGTGTGAATATTTGCACTTAATCATTTGCCAAAACTTTTTATTTTGAAAAATTCTTAAAAATTTGCAAAATTAAAATTCAAAAATATTTGCAAAATCTTTAAAAAAACCTGCATAAATATTTGTAAAATCTTTCAAAAACCCATAAAAAGTTCAAAATTATAAAATTGCATCACAATATTTTTCCTTGCATTGTGCATATCATTTGCATGTTTCATATTGATATTGATAATTGAACTAGTCTAAATAAAATCCAGAGATTGGAGCTTGGTTGGACCTCAATACACTTAATCACAGGAACCTTATACGATCTGGAATTGAGATGCTTCAGGTCTGCTAGACTTAATTCTTTGAGACCACGAGACTTGGTTCAGCTTTGTCTTGACTGTCTAAGTAGAATATTTCGTATCACATGCACAACTCTTGTTCATAATGGCCTACCTTGCACACCTACACTTTACAACTTGCTCAACTCAGTTGAAGTGGTAGAGGGTTGGATTTGCCGGCATGAGACACAAGCCAATGAAAACATAGGAAGTCACACATTTGTGGTCAATTATACTCCAACCCGATCCAGTAGCCATGAGGTCTAATGACTGAAGTTGTGGGTATCAGTAATGCTTCAAAATAGGGATAGTTTACTGGTTCAGGAGGAAAAAGTCCATATGTAAAAGCTGATGTATATAGTGTTCAAAAGAAGGAAAAACCAAAAACTCCAAAAAGAAGAGATGGGAAAAATCAAAGAAAAATCAAATCCCGTCGGAGTATGCATATAGCCAATAAGCAATCTCGAGCTTTAAAGTCTATATGTCATCCTGCAGCTAGATGACTTGGCTACATTGGTCAAGCATCCTAGGACAGGCACCTACACTGGCTACCATCCATTCTCTTCTCCACATCCTCTTTTTGAGTTGGTTGCACTTGAACTTAGAAGGGAATACATTGTTTATCGAAAAAAGAGTTTCTAGATTGGGGAATTAGGGTCACCATGTTGGAGAACACGAACACTGTACAAGATGGACTCATAGTTATAATGGACTGCATATGACATCGATTTCTTATGACATGGCTCTTGAGGAGACTTGGGCAGAGCCTTGTGGGTCTTAGAGGATGTGGTGTTTCAAACCCGTTTTCCAATAAGGTTCTGACCAAACCTAAACGCTAAAGGTCTGACTGAGCTCTAAACTTGATTTTACGAAGATAAGTTTGAAAGTTAAAATCAATCCAAGTTCTTTCTTTTTCTTTTCTTTGTTTTCTTATATGCACTTATAGGCATAAGTATTTTCTAGGGACTAGCAAATACAAGTACAGGGTGGTGATGAATCTCCATTTCATCATCTTTATTCTTTCATTTTAGCCTTTAAACCCTAGTGAAATGCATGTAAATATCATTATTTTGCATAACATAACACATATTATTTATTGTGTAAACATTATATAAAATATTATATTTAAACCAAAATAAAAAAAGAAGAAAAAAGAAATGAAATGCTAAAGGTATTGAATGACACTAAACCACGAGATCCATACATGATGATTGGGTCGAAAAGGAATAAAGTAGGGGGAGATAAGGGCCAAAAATAAGAATTAAAACCCTCATTTTTATTCTTCAATAATTCATTTTGGGACCTATTTTATTTTTTATTTTTTATACATCAAACCAATAAAATTTGTACATGAAAGTTATAGATAAAAATATATAGAAAAATACAAACTTTATTTCACATAGAAATAGTATATATTATACTTTCTACACTTAAAATAAAAATCTAAAATCCAAATTTACCAGACCCATATCTTCTCCATATGAACTTAAAATGCATCAAAATCACTTTAATTTTATATAATTTTTTAGTAGCTATTTAACAAAGGCAGTTTCAATTGATTTTTAGAGTTACACTGCAAAAGTTAGGTTTTGGATCTCTATTGCATAGTATACCTGAATAAAATATTCATTTTTAGTATTTTTTATAATTTTCATGCTTTTATAATTTAATTTTTTTAAATATTATTCATAGTACACATACATAATTAAAATAAAATAAAACCATAAAAAATATAAAATAAAATAGTATACTAAAATACATAGATGAAATGCATATATATATGTACTTATGTAATTAATACTTAAATTTATTTAAGTGTATAAATGACTTCAAAAAATACAATGAAATATATCTAAGTGTATTTAAATAAGTTATAAAAATATAAATTATTTATATAAAATAATAAAATAAAAAAAATAAAAATAAAATATACATTACATAGGTAAATATACATATAAATATACTTGCAAAAGGTAACCTATAATAAATTAAGTTGTAAAAAATAAATAAAAATCATATTAAAATACCACATTAAATAATAAACATTTTTTATGTTTTGAATTTTAATCAATTCTTTCATTTATTATTTTATTTTGAATTATTTTTCCTTTTTATTGCTATTTTGTCATCTAGCACCCTATGTGGCCCAATAAGGGGCCACCCCTAGTTGACCTCGGGTCAACTCTCTAACCCAGAGCCATAGGTTTTTCAGTGATGACTTTTGACCTTGTTTCTCCCATTTGTGGAGACCTTCCCTTAGACCAAATTGAATCAATGTCTTCTGCATTGTTGTTCCTCGGTCCTTGCACATAAACGCCAACATGATTTCTAGGTCGACGAATCGTTGCACCGAGCGCTATCTTCGATCGAAGGTCGCACGCTATTTAACATCGCCTCTGCCTCCCACTCAACTTTGATCCTCTTCCATCTTGAAAAAGCCTAACCCTAGCCATGCTGGAGCCTCCTGGTGACAACATGAGTTTCACCAATGGGTTAGCGAGCAGATTTGGGGGCGAAACGAGTCAATCAACCAAGTTCGTTGGAGTTCTCTGTCGCGAGCTCCAGCTCATGTTCCTCTGGTCTAGTGAGCCTCTATCCTTTATCTTTTTTATTCTTAGGTTAGCAATAGTGTAGTGTTTCTTTTATTTCCTTTAATCACGTTTGTTTCTTCATATAATCCAATAAATTCCAATCGGGGGAGCTCCGGCTCCACCATTTGTTTCTGCCCGTTCCGACCATCCTTTGCCTTTGCTATCACCTCCAACATCTTCCCCTACACCTGATCTTCTCCCCAGGCACCTCCAATCACTCAGATCCTCTCATGATCTGGAGTTCTGTTCTTCTTCTCCGACACCTCGTAGGAGAACACCGATTTGCACCATCTTCACCCCCACTCGACCAAGAATCACCGCTGGAAGCTTCGTTTCTGTGTCGCCAATCTAACCCTACAGGAAACATATAGAAAAGACACCTTTCTAGGGGTGTTCAAAGCAGGGACATGACCCCAGGTGCCTTGACGCTCCAGAGCTCCATCGTTGAGCTCCAGACTTATTTGATGGCCTCTCTAGTCGTGGAACATAGCCAACAATCTACAGAGTATCTCAGCAGCTTCGAGGAGCATCGGAGGGATCAGATCCAGCTGGCAGAAGCTCGCCTAGGAGGAGCTTCTTTCGAGTTCTTCCAGTATCCATACTTGTCGCTGGATCTGCCTCGAGCTCCAGATTAAAGTTTGACCATCGAATCGTGTGAATCATCAAACGTCAGATCAAGCAAAGGAGTTAATCAGAGCCGGTCATCGACAAAGGGGTACTAGGTGTCCAGTTTGTGCCACATGGATACGTGAAAATATCCAGACCATCCGTCCATGTGCGGGTTTGGATATTTTACGCCTATACCCCCCCTGCTTTTGTATTTAGGAATTTAGTTTAAAACCATTCCTTTATCTTTGAAGTATTTTTGTAATATTTGTAGTTTAAACCCTAAAGTTCTTATTATTTGCATTTAGGTCCAAGTCAAGGTCACACACCTCATAAGCTTGTATGCGTGAGGCATCTGGACATTTTGCCAAGAACCTCCTCCTTATTTCGTATTTTATTTTAGTCCATTAATTTGCTCATTAGGTGTAATATTCTGTGGATTATTTGTATATGGCTCTTGAACTTGTACTTAATTTCACAAATACCCCTTTGAGTATTGTTTATTAGATATTTTTAGGATTTTTTCATGTTTTGCCCCTATACTTCTCTTTTTGTCGGGAATAGCCCCTAAAATTTGTATATTTGCATAAAGATCCTTGCTAGACCGTATTTTCTTTTTAAGGATTTTATTTTTGTTAAAAATAGCTCTTGTGCCTCAAAAATTCGTAGGAAATTAGGATAAATACCTTATATGTTATTCTACCACATATAATTTTATCATGGTATTTTATTATATATTTATATTTATTATAAATAAAAAATAGAGTTATTTTATCCTGTCTAACTTAAAAATGCAAAAAATAGAAAGATATTTGAAAATTTTCAAAAAAAATTATTTGTTAATTATTGCATTTTGAGACTACTGACAAAAATTATAAAAATACAAAAAAACCACTAAAAATAAAAAAAGCTCCGAAATCCTTATAAAAATCATTATAAATTCTCGAAAAATCTCAAAAAATACTTATTTCAATTCATGTACTTAGTTTATTATATCTAATATAGATTAGAAATAGTTTTGATTTTTTTTAAATTTTTAGCTATTTTTGAAATCCATAACTATTCAACCATATTTATATCTAATAAATAGTCAACGCGGTTTCCATAAGGGAGACAAGGGTTTAGGGCTAGTGTGCATCAAGGTCAAATATGTAGTCATTTTTTCAGGTGCACACTTGGTGGACGTTGACGGTGTATTTTTCGTTGAGTAAATCTCCAGTGGAGTTTGGGTTATTTTTAATGTTCATCAGCTAGACTACTTAAACCATAGATCCTTTCTAATAGTTTCATTGTACGAAATCCAATACAACTTTGATTGTCCTTTCATCAATTGTAAAGAAGATGATCCTGACGGCTTTGGCATGAGTAATATTTATGCTCAAATATTCCACCAAAAAGTTGAGGATTCTTTACTATCAACTTCACAAATATGTCGCTTGCTCATGTTGCCATCTCATACTAGTATGATGCAGTTCTTCAGCTTGCATAGTGTCACCCTCCAATGCACAAAGCTACCCTCCATTATATGATCTCTTCCTACGTTTGACTGTGATTCAATGTCAATCCAGCTTCACTAGGTTTTGCGCATCATGGCATTCTTATTAGAAAGATTCTGATACAGATTTTGCTGGTATAGTTCTATTTCGATGAGTCTGTGACTACATGACGAGTTAGGGATCAACTCTACTTCATGTGATCTTCCCAAAGATAAGCCAATGATCTCTGCTACATTTTTCGTGGTTCATGAGACTTCTATGAAATTGTGCTCAGAATTGTATCCCTGGTTCATTGCATATATGATATTTTCACATCCGAAAATTCTACATCCTTAAAAAGTATTCTCTTGATGAAGGTGGATCGTCTGTAGTACTCCAGACTTTGCAGGAACTGTTGGAGTCGCTCGATCTTGATCGAGTGGTTCACACGAATTTGCATGGTACGAGCCCACAAAAAGTGTGATTTCGTGCGGACCGCTCGAGAATTCACGTCTTTACTATAGAGTTTGCATTACTACAGACGATCCTCTCGCTGTTCTTGATACATAAACTAAGGAGTAAGGACTTCAACAAGTGAGATTATGACAAATATGAAGGAACATGTCGATGGAATTGACCCTAATATTGTACCCAAAATACTTTATTAGCAAATTTCAAAGCGATTCATACTCTTGAGTATTCTCAGTGGTTGAGTGATTTTCGTGTCTTCTAAAATTTTTAGTTGCATGTGGTCCATTCGAGAGAGTGATGTGTCTCTAATTTCCACAATACATGATTCCGTCAAGTTTCTTAAGTTCAAGGAATTTTGATATGCCAACAATATAATGGGCTAAGTGGCGGCCTTACAAGTTTCTTGGCGACCCTAGTACATGTTAATATGTGACAGAATGATTGTAACTTATCTACTAATAGCTTCTGTAGTCTGAAGCAATGTTCGAAATATCAAAATCAATATCGTATCGGTCCGTCCAGAAAAGGATATATCATGGTATATTGGTGATATAAATATTGAAAATGACACATAATATGATATTTCACGAATTAATATCATCCTAGTTATTAAAATAGTAAATTACATAAATACAAATATACACTTATATACAAGAATGAGGTGTATTTAGCACACTAATACACATTATATGATATACATATCACTGGTTGTCAATGGTGTAGGTTGCTGACAACTGAGAGGTATTGGAAAGGAAATGATGAAATCCAAACAAAAATAACTTAGATACATAAAGAACGTGTATATAGCACATTATATTTATATTAGATCATTGAAGAACCGTTGTATGCACACCCATGTCACACTGTACTCTACCGACGAGGTCTTAATGCATGTCAATGAGCCTGGGGGTCTAGGGGGGAGAATGCGTGCTCCCCCACATGTATCATTATGTGTTTTAATATCAGAAGTAGCTAAATAAGTAGTGAAATCAAACTTACAATGGGTAGTATCTTGCTGCGGAAGAATACCCAGTACTTTTAGTTTCGCAATACGAGGAGACTATGATAATGCACTGGTGTAAAAAAATAGAATTACATCGGGAAACAACATCTGTGCTATTTTGAATTTTAAAATATGATAAAGAAAAATATAAGCATTTATGATGATTTGAAGATTGAAGTCTTTTCAGTCAAACCATGGATTATCCTTCTAAGTGTTAGAAAGAAGATTCTGGGAAGAAACAGAAATAATGAAAATTAGTTAGTAGAAACTGATATTAATATACTTGTAGACTTGAATCAAGATTATTACTTTAAGTTCGGAGAGGCGAATAAATGTAATTGCAATAAGAACCTTGTTGAAGCATTTGTACAGAACTATGGTGATTTTTTGTTGGAATAAATTATATATCACTGATTGTTTGATATATAATAAATATATAGTATGAAAAATGAAATTATTATCATACAAATACAATTATTAGATAAATGTACATTATTGAGCATTTGAGTTTTACTGAAAACAATGAATATATGAAAGTGGGTTGTTTTAGCTTTAATTCAAGACCCGAGACAAATACCGTTTTGAAAAAATATTGTTTGATAGTTGGCAAAAGTCATGAGAAGTACTTAATTTGAAAATTGTGAGGAAAATCAAGATGATAAGGACCAGTGAGAATGAAGTGGGAGATGAGGAAAGAATGAATCATGCACATTGTGCCAGATGGGAGGTAATTGCTACATAGTTTATTTATTATTTAAAAATAAGCAAATACGACATTTTGTACATGTTTAAATGTTCGGTGAAAGGAAAAAAGTTCAAAGAGTTGTAGAAGAATGAATGGACCATGCTGATGATAAAATTGTTAGTAAGAACATAGATTCGATTCTGAATTTTTCTATTTATGTTTGTAAGTTAAATATTTTTTTTCATACAATATGAATGCAAAGGTTATGTACAATGCAGATGTTTTATCAATGGTCTTGTCATGGTGATTAACATCACAAAAATGCACAAAAAAAAGCTTGTATTCATTAATTATACATGGTGTCGAAGGAAATTTTATCATCGAATAATTTGTAATCTTCTAAGGAAACATTATCTATCCACAAACACTGAGTTAGCTTATTTTCTTTGTCTGTTTGGAAGCTCTCGTCTTCTTGAAAATGTCGAAAAGATCCGAAGAAGTTGAACATCCATGCCATCACGATGACTTTTCTCGACTATATTTATGTTATATATCTCGAACTACACCACCAATCTTGTTATTGGTGATGAAACCATTGTCCAAAAAATCTGATTGTTTCGCCACTGGAATGTTAACCCCTTACATATATTTAGCGAACATCTTTGTTGCCTTAGAAAATCTTCCTTTTCGGTTTAAGGCATCTTTGTTTGCTTTGAGGATACAAGGCAATGATTATGTTCCTCGTGAAAGCTAACGTCAATCCAACAATGTTCATCCGACGTGAACCTTATGGCCATCATGGCTTCACAACTAGTCCTAACTAGCCAAACTCATCTCTGTTCTCTTTCAAATCGAAATTCATAACTATAATCATTACTTGTGCTACCCCACTTTTACTATTTTTGAAGAAGCTCTTGATTTGCCTTCTTTCCAACAAACAAAAGTCTTAGAAACAAGAGTCTTGTTCTTGATTTTCCTTTCAATAGCATGTCATGTGCTAGATTTTCAAATGTTAAACCCAACTGAAGTAGCATATGATTGATAAAATATACGAGCATGATAAGAGATCCAAAAACCATACCAGGAACGCGAGTTTGGTGATCCGAGTGACTCGAAATGTGATTAGGGGATAAAGGTGCATCTAAAAAATTAATCCGTAACACATCACATGAACAATCTTTTAAATAGAATTTTAAAACAACGAAAATATGCAGATTGTAAAATAAAACAAAACTATATCTACTGGAATATCAATAACAGTTCAAATCTTGTAAATTAACAATGCAAATAAGATAATAGATGCATGAAGTCTACTAAGACAATTATGAACTGAACAAGCCTTTGGGGCATTATACATATTAAAAAATATTTCAAATCTTAATAATATATTTAAAGAAATATCAATAACAATCCGAAAAGGGATGATATGTGCTTACAGATAATATGATTGAGTGGATTTGTATATGCTAAATAGTGGATGCATGAGGTCCAGTAAAACAAATGTGTGCCTTTAGGACATTGGGTAGATTGTAAAATAATAGGAATCTTGATAATATATAAACTGGAATATCAATAACAATCCAAAAAAGGATGATATGTACTTGCATATAATGTGATTGTGCTCATTTTTATAAACTACTTGTATACAAACCACCTTTTGTGATGATTTGTATAATAAAGAATATATAGTAGAATATACCTACTGAAACTATCTTTAAGACATTATGAATATTGTATAAGAGTTAAAATCTTAGTAACATATATAAAGAAATATCAATAAAAGTTGAAAAAAGGATGATATGTGCTTGCAAATAGTATGACTTTGCAGATTTGTACTTGCATATAGTTGATGCATGAAATATATTAAGACAATTATGAACTGAACACGCGTTAAAGACATTGGGTGGATTGTAAAATAATATAAATCTTAGTAATATATAGTAGAAAATCAATAACAATCCAAAAAAACTGATATGTACTTGCATATATTGTGACTGTGTACATTTTTATGCACTTGTATAAAAAATACATTTGTTATGATTTGTATAATAATGAGTAAATTAGTAAACCAATAAGGTAAACAAAATATAATGACGAACAAACGATGCATGTTGAAGTATTTCCAAAGGGAGACATGAAATAAGAGGATAACGTAACACCGCATGTTGACTTTATTTGTAAAGCATCGAATAGAAGCAAATCTGAACTACATTGGTAAGAATAAGATGGTTCTATAAATATAGGTTCAAGATTGCTAGCTTGCAAAATCGAAAAATGGAATAGTTAGTACGAAATACCTACATAATCAACAAAAAATGAAATATAAAAAGATTTTAACATATATGTACGGTTGCATCATTGGTGCTGATAAGGAAAAAAGGGTCTGAATCATTTGATGATGGTGATGAAGGTTGAATCTTCCATAACCTCCGGATTTTAATGAAGACTCAACCAAATAATTCTTCTGAAAACATGGACTTGAAAGCATTGACTTTATTGAGTGATACATGCTACAACAAGCTATCAATCTGGGTTGATAGAGCTCTATCAATCTGGGTTGATAGAGCTGGTTCCACATTAGGATTCAATTGATTAAATTAGAATTGTGTAAAATGTGTGGACATTGTGTGCGTGTTATGGGAATTTTCAAAATTTATCTGGCATGTGTCTTCGTCAGGGCTAACTAAACTTTATTTTTTGCGGATTCAAAGGTGTTGGCATATATGGGGACTATGATGAGGTCTTGCCCCTTCCCCAAATATCATCAGATGAGGTTATTAAGCCTGAAGTATCTGGTAATGAAGATGGAATTGAAATAATCTTCATGACAATGGAATACATTCATTGTAGACTGTGTTTGTATATGAGGACAAATAAGTAAAAGGAAAACACATTATTATGAGATTTGTTCATAAATGATTTTCTGTTGGTTTTTCATCTGCTGCAGAATTATTTGTAACTAGTCACGAGATTTTCTTTTGTATTGATGCACAAATATATGTAGCCACAGTAGTAGAACTCCATATTGGAAGAGAGTTAATTATTATTTGATCCCATAATGTTTTGTATAGCTCTTCATCAAATTTTATTTGTTAATCTTTTTGACATGGATTGTCTGCTATAAATAAGGTCCTTGATGACATGTTTGTCACAGCCTCAAGACTCAACAAGTCATTATCAAATCGTCATAATCTCATTGGCATGAAGAAATTTATCTACAAGGCCAAGGGTGAGTGCATCCACTTTGTAACTCGATATCTTTTGGTGAGTTGAAGTTATTTTGAAATGTTTCTTTAACCTGATCCATTTCCATTTCTTTCAGTTTTTAGTGTGGTTTATATATATTGAATTCGATAAATTAAACTGATTTCTTGGGTCTGGAAATGATGTAATCGACGCATGAGCCACAAATGAAGCTATGTTTATGTGAATAAGGGACTTAGAGACTCATGGTTCATGAGATTAGGTGCTCGGTGAGGTGCTTGAGTCTGTTTGTGGTTGTGATTAGTGGATAGGGTAACAACAAAAAATGTAGGGTGTTCCCTTTAATAGAAGATGCAATTGAGTAAATAGGGGTCATTTTTCACTAGGTATAAATTGAAGGGTTGTAACACGTGAACTTATTCAGGTAGGTTGAAATAAAGAAGATAGCTTTGAAAGTAATAGGCAAGTTAAATAAAACTATTTAAAGTAATCTACTAGGAAGCCCTCAAACTTTCTACATGGTAAAAATGTAGGCCCCAAACTTTCCATGGTAACGATTTGGGTCCCAAATATTGTTTACGGTAACAATGTGATTCCTAATATGTTTCTTACTTTAAATGGAGTCTTGAAATTACTACGAATGGACAAAAAATACCCTTCTTGCTTCCTAGAACCCCCCTCCTACGATTCCCACCCTCATTTAGTCCCCTCCCTCCTAGTCACCTCCACACCCCACTACATCCCCCTCCTCTCCCTCTCCTTAGTTGTCCTTTAGTGCCTTCACCATCTCTGACCCACTTGACAACCATTGGCTTCTTCATACGTTCGGACAGATCTTCCACACGTTCCACCTTCACCGGATCCATTGACCTCCGTCAACTAAAGCCTCATCGCAAAAATCACGGCTAATGCATATCCTTAACTATGGAATATAAAAGGATATTCTCAAATAAAAAAGCTATTTATTACATACATCTTTGACATTTAATTGCACCTATGATAAACCAAATGAAAGAAAGGATATATTTTTTTAGAAGAATTATAAAATATCAGAACAAAAGATTGTTTTCTTTAAGATTTTCTTTTATTTTTATGTTGGATACAATGTGATCCTATCTTTCAAATTCATTAGAATCGATCTGGGACGGAAGGATTCGAACATCTGAATAACATGACCAAAACCCTGCTGCTCTCTCTTATAACAAAATTCAAGCTCCAACATGGTAGTACACCCTATTTCATTTAGTTCCTCCGTGACTCGAGACAGAAACCAAGGAAATGATAGTTATCCACTTTTTCTTGCATCAAAGGAGTATTGTTACCTGCAACATCAATTCATTTGTCCAATTGGTCGTTCTCCCCCTCCATCATAGTCGAGTATAGCAAAGTTCCTCACATCTTGGTCTCTGATGAACGTCGTAATAGTATGCATGGAAATCCCATACAGGTGGTGGGTGGGGAGTGGGACATTTTGGATTCTTTGGCATGTAATTATACACATGACTTGTGAGGGGAACAGAAAACATGATACATAAGGCCATCACGGAGATTTGCATTAGGATGCACAACAAAGTTTGTAAGAATTTACATGTATGCAACTACCATATATGGTAGTTGCCAACATTAATTTATATTTCTTATTTTGTGGCTCATCTTTTATTATGAAAAGGGTGCATCTTTTGGGTAGTTGCTTTTGGTGGTTACCTTAATAGATAGGTAACCATCATGTATTATAAATATAGATTGGGGTCCCCTCTTCCTTAACTAATGAATGTAAGAGGATCCATTACTCAAGCATATTAGCCAAGAGTTGAGAAGGAGAAGGAAATCACATCTTCATCACTTCATTTTCGTTGTGATGGCTTCCAGTAACTATTAAGTCTTAGATCTATCTTTTAGATTAAGCTAATAGATCTATCAATTGGTATCAGAGATATGTGTTTATTTTAACTGGATCTTGTATCTGAAATCGGCTTTTTGTTTGATTGTTCCCGCTTAAGTTTCCCTTATATAATTCTGTTAAAAGAAAAGATTGGAACTTGGGGTTTTCTGGAATGAAACTCGTTTCTTGGTTATTCAGAGATATGAAATAATTTATTTAGTAACATTAGGTTTTTTTTCACTTCTCATTAAGAATTTGTATATTGATACTTATAATTGGTATCTGTTTTTTATAATAAGATCCCGATTGTTGGTGAATAAAAAAATTCGTAACCATTTGCAAACTTTAGTTTGTTCGGTAGTTTTTTTGGGTAGTAATACATTAATTTTCATAAATATATATCGTTTGGTTAAAGATCACTTGACCTGAATCAGTTTTTCATTAATTCACGATAAGTTTTTATTAATGTTCAATAGTGTCGGTCAACTAATAGCAATGGCTTCTGTTGGCTCTATTGTAGAGAATCAGTTTTTTTAGAGATTATTTATTATGATTGTTTATATACTCATAAGTTTCAAACCAACCGTATATCCCTATATTTTCATCACCATTTTAATAATTAGTTGAACGAATAATATAGATTGACTAATTTAGTTTTTTACCACTCCTTTTGTGTAAAACGTGTTCACCACCTTGAACATACATACGTGAAAACTTACTCATGAATTAATTAATTTTTTTGTGTTATGAGGTTTGAAGTTTTGTTATCAATCATATGTCTATTCTTATATCTCATCCGGATGGAAGAAATGCTCTAAAATTCAAAGTTATATGTTATCCGTTTTTCATCCTAAGATTGATTGTATCTCAATGGACTTGAGATTGCTTTGAATTCTACTACTTTATGTTGATTGGGCATAATTGACGGTTATTTTTATGATCTTGTTATGTTTTATGAAGATAGTAATTAGAAATAACTTGACTAATTCCCTTTAAAATCATTCGGAAGTGTGTACAATTAAATAGGGAGGAGTAGCCACTGCATCCGATTGATTCGTATTGTACATATTGATTCTTGACAGTGAGTAATTATTGGTTACTTATCCCAGAGTAGCCACATCATCTAGGATTACAATGCCAATAATTACATTAAGTGACAGAGTTAATTGGACATCGAATTGTTTTTTTATGAAATGAGAAAATAATTTATTTATTAGTTAGTTATTCTAATTCCCACATGTACGGAATATCTAATGAATATTCAAAAATTTTATTTGTCTCATTTATTCAGAAAATCAATTGTATATTACAACTTTTTAGCCACAACAAGTCTTGTAATGATAGTACATTGATTTCTCAAAATATTAAATAAGTTGTTATTTTGGATTAGGTGTTATGCTTGAGTTATTTCTTATTATGATAGCCTTATTTTGAAACTATTGCAGATAGTCCAGCTTTCATGTCTACTCAATTCAATGTCTTGAATTCTGTTTCAATTCTTGAATGTCATGTATGTCATGAATCTATTTTCATTGATGTTCTTTTTAATACTTTATGGATTGATTCGGGTACTTCAATCCATATTTCCAACTCCATCCAAGGCTTTTTGAAAACAAGGATGCCACTAAAAAATGAGCAGAGCGTTTATATGGGAAATCACATGTCTTCACACGTTGAAGCGATTGGGACACAACTGCTCATTTTGAAAACTGACCATATACTTGATTTGGAAAATATCTTTTATGTACCCAAGTTCTCTAGAAATTTAATTTCAATATCTAAACTTTGTAATCTTGGATACAAAATTTCATTTGAAAGTACATTTTTTCAAATGTTTAAGAATGACAAGTTGAACGGCATAGGTGGTTTAACAGATTATTTCTATAAATTACATTTAGATTCTCATTTTGAAAATAATCTCCTTGTCTGCAATGTAGTTAGTAAAAAGCGAAAACATGATAGTGGTCTGTCATCAATGCTTTGGCATAAAAGATTATGTCACATCTCCGTGAAAGAATCAAGAAATTAGTAAATGATGAAGTAGTTGATGCTCTAGATTCTACTGATTCTAGTATTTGTGTGGGATGTTGAGGGGAAACTTACCAACAAATATGTTAAAGGGTCAAGGAGAAGTACCAATCTTTTAGAAGTTATACATACTGACGTACGTGGACCATTTCTTATAGAATGTTTTAGTGGTCGAATATACTTCATAGATGATTTCTCATGTGACATGTATCTCTACCTATTATTTGATAAATCAAAAGCTTTAAATGTTTTAAAGGATTATCAAATGAAGGTAGAGAGTCAATTAGAAAAAAATAAAAATTATGAGATCGGATAGAGGTTTTGAGTATCATGGTAGGTATGTTGAAGGAGAACAAAGACTTGGATCATTTGAGCGATTTCTTAAAGATGAAGGCATTGAATATCAATTTTCAACGTCCAGTGAGCCAGATCAAAATGATGTAGCTGAAAGACGAAATCATACGCTAATGGATATGGTTCGAAGTATAATGAGTAACTCCTCATTGCCATTATCCTTTTGGAGTGAAGCTCTAAAGACAACCATGTATATATTGAATAGAGTTGCATCAAAAGCAATTCCATCCACTCCATTTGAGCTTTGGAAGGGATGTGAACTAAGATTGGAACACATACACGTTTGGGGTTGTCGAGCTTAGATTAGATTCAATAACCCACATGAGAAAAAACTAGATACGAAGACTACAAGTGGGTACTTCATCGGTTATCCATAAGGCTCTAAAGGTTATAGATTCTATAGTCCAAATAGTAAATCGAGTATTGTAGAAGCAAGGAATGCTATTTTGTTTGAAAATGTCGAGAATAGTGGGAGCATGATAGTAATTAAAGACATCATACTTGATAAATTACCAGATCTTGTTATACCACTAGAAAGGGAGGAACAAAATATTCAACACGATATTTTAGATGAGCCACAACATCAAGACGTTGTTGTTCCTCAAACCCAAGATATCTCTTTGGTTGAACCAATGGTGAATCAAGTTGAAATAGCATAAAGTATTCAACATGGTGTTGTTACAACAAGATCTGATCGAGTAGTAAAATCTACAATCTCATCAGATTTTATAACATACCTACAAGAATGTGTCTGACATGGGAATTTCAGAGGATCCAATACCATTTTCACAAGCCATGAGTAGAATTAACTCTACTAATGGTATAATGCCATGAGGGAGGATATGGATTGTATGAGTGCAAACCAAGTATGAGACTTGGTAGAGCTACCTAAAGGAGCGAAATCTATTGGTTGCAAATGGGTTTTCAAAACTAAGAAAGATTCATTGGGAAACATTGAGAGATATAAGGCCAGACTTGTGGCTAAAGGTTTCACTCAAAAGGAGGGCATAGACTATCATGAGACTTTTGCTCACGTATCACGAAAGGACTCATTACGAATAATCATAGCATTAGTAGCTC
The DNA here is from genome assembly GCA_037367405.1 of Ottelia alismoides. Taxonomy (NCBI): domain Eukaryota; kingdom Viridiplantae; phylum Streptophyta; class Magnoliopsida; order Alismatales; family Hydrocharitaceae; genus Ottelia; species Ottelia alismoides. The sequence goes on along the minus strand of JAZKJV010007434.1, from coordinate 642,882 downwards.
ATTATGATTTAGAGTTACACCAAATGGACGTAAAAACAGACTTTCTTAATGGAGACTTGGATGAACATGTTTACATGCGATAACCTGAGGGTTTTATTTTAGATAATAACAAGCATTTGATTTGTAAATTAAGGAAGTCTATACATGAACTAAAACAAGCATATCGTCAATGGTATATTAAGTTCAACAATGCAATAATTTCATTTGGTTTTGTTGAGAACAATATTGATAATTGTATATATCTTAAGATGAGTGGGAGTAAATATGCTTTTCTAGTCCTTTATGTAGATGTCATTTTACTTGCTTATAATGACCTTGGGATGTTGCGAGATACAAAGATGTTTCTTTCTAATAATTTTGAAATAAAAGATATGAACGATGCTAAATATGTCGTTGGCATTGAAATTCATAGATACAGATCTCAGAGAGTACTTGGATTGTCTCAAAAGACCTATATTGAAAAATTATTAGAGAGATTTATGATGAAATATTGTTCTCCTACCCCAGCACCTATGTTAAAAGGAGATAAAATTTTTCATTCAAATGTCCTCAAAATAATTTAGAAAATGAACAGATGAAGGACATTCTATATACATATATCATTGGGAGTCTAATGTATGATCAAACATGCACTACTCCATATATATGTTTTGCAGTTGGAATGTTGGGTAGATATCAAAGCAATGTAGGTATGGACCATTGGATAGCAGTAAAGAATGTCTTACGATATTTGGAAGGAACTAAGATTTTATGCTAATCTACCGACATTCAGATTCCTTAGAAGTCATTGGATATTCGGATTTGGATTACGCAAGTAGTAAGGAAGATAGAAAATCTACATCTGGTAAACATTTTTCTATTTGCTGGAGGTGCTATTTCATGGAGAAGTGCGAAGCAGTCACTTGTCACATCAAGTACCATAGAAGCTGAATTTGTAGCATGTCACGAGGCTACTACACAAGCACTTTGGGTAAAGAATTTCATTGCGGGTCTTAAGATAGTGGATTCAATCTCAAGACCATTAAAGATTCATTGTAATAATTCTGCAGCCGTATTTTTCGCTAACAACAACAAGTATACACGTGCCGGAATGAGAATTGACATTAAATATCTTGTTGTTAAAGAGAAAGTTAGAGATCATTTAGTATTGATTGAACATATCGGTACTAAGTACATGATTGCAGATCCTATGACAAAGGGTTTGCCGTCAAGTGTATTCATCCATCATGTAAACAAGATGGGCTTATCTAGTACCTTGTAATAATATCAATACATCCATGTGTGCACCTTAAGTTTTGGTATGATGATCTTTTTGTTTATTGTCTGTTACATTTTGGTAGCATGCATTTAATGAAAAGACATAAAACAAGGACCCATGTTAATATTTGGATATTAACACATGAATTTTTGTTAAGATAAGCAAACTATTGGTATTGTAATACTTGGAAGAATATATCTGCTTAAAAGGTATCTACCGTCAAGATTCATATTAATAGAACTTAAATTGAGGAATGGAAGGCAACAAGTTTGATACATGAGTCAAGTTAGAGAATGTAAGAATTTACATGTATGCAACTACCATATATGGTAGTTGCCAACATTAATTTATATTTCTTATTTTGCGGCTCATGTTTTACTATGAAAGGATGCATCTTTTGGGCAATTGCTTTTGGTGGTTACCTTAATGGATAGGTAACCATCATGTATTATAAGTATAGATTGGGGTCCCCTCTCCCTTAACTAATGAATGTAAGAGGATCCATTACTCAAGCATATTAGGCAAGAGTTGAGGAGGAGAAGGAAATCACATCTTCATCACTTCATTTTCGTTGTGATGGCTTCCGGTAACTATTAAGTCTTAGATCTATCTTTTAGATTAAGCTAATAGATTTATCAAAGTTTTCATCAGGATTGTACAAATCCACACTTACCTCGTGTTAGGCACCTATCCTCTGAAATTTCATCCCGTGATTAGGACTTTCGATCATTTTCCTAATCATATGGCTTAGGAATTTGGACAAAGATCCAACAAATCGTTTTTGACATGTGATGTGATCTCACGGATGACAATGCATAGTCCGTTGCTGCAAGCAAGAGCCACTAAGGAGCTGGATAAAATAAGATGTACTACCATGATGGAGCTTGAGTTTTGTTACAAGAGAGATCAGCAACATTTGTAAATCATGATTTTGCGGTGAGGCTTCGGTCGATGGAGGTTGATGGATCTAGCGTAGGGAGATTGGGCAGAAGATCCGCCCATATGTATGGAGATAACAGGAGTTGTTGGGTGGATCGGAGATAGTGATGGCATTGCGGGGCAATGAAGGTGAGGGAGAGGAGGAAGAGGACGGGGTGTTGGGCTGTGGAGGTGAACATGAGAATGGTATTATAGCACGGTGATAGCCGTAGGCTAGTGGTTTCTAGGAAACAAGATGGACATTTTTGTCCATTAGTAGAAATTTCTGACTCCATTTAATGGGAATAACATGCCATGAACTGCATCATTACCACAAACAAAGTTTGGGCCCCAAATCGTTACCCTGAAAAGTTTGGAGATCACGTTGTTACTAGGTATAATGATTTGGTATTTCTATGTAAATTACTCAATTAATTATTTCTACATTTACCATCCCATCTACACATATATCGACTTTCGACTTAAATCGAGAAAAAGAAAGGTGAGCGAAAAATCAAAGGTGAATTTAATCCATCGCGAGCATTTTCTCACATACTCCTGAAGACATGACGAAAGAGTCAAATAAACAATTCAAGTTGAATTCGGATCTCCTACGTCCCTTCCTGGTGATCTAACCTAGACCAGTACCCCATCCACCTCTCCTCTCATAGTCTCAATGCATGCACAAAGACTAGATCGATTGTAAAGAGAAGAAGTCCTAACTCTCTTAATCAGTTGGGAAAGAGTGCTAGCATTTTCGTTTTATGGGCATTCCATTGTGGGAGGCCAACTTCCTAATGGTCCTTTTCTTTTGTAGGCGGGTTGGTCATCACGAGACCTTCAAAGAAGAAAACTATACTATAAGTATGCGTGAGATTCTTGACCTAGCTACTGTGCATATGATGGGAGCTCCCTTTTTCAAGCAAGCCTTTTTTGTAACACTTTAAATCTTCATGTCAAGTGGTGGATTGTCAGTGTCGACATGTTGATATGAGGTCTGCAATTGAAAAAAAACTTAAATATATGAGCATTGGCATGAAAGATATCCCAATTGCCAGAACATCATCATACTAAATGTTGGTGCTGAACTAGCAATAATCTTATGAGTTTCATTTATTTCGAATCAAATTTATTTTAAGGGGTATTTCATTACATAATGAATTTTGAGTCGAAATTTTAACTTATTTGTGCAAGCAAAAGGCCCATTATACAAGGTTTTATCGTATTTGATGAGATCTAGCCTATAAGGCCCCATCTTGAGTAGAGAATTCAATTTAAGAAGAAATATTTTTTGTCACTTCTCTCCCCCACCCCCTTTCTCTATCCTGTAAGAAAACCCTAATACCATCATTGTTCAGTTATCTCTAGAGAAGAAAAGCACATAAGAAAAATTGATATAATTGGCACGTGTAAAACATAAACATGTGGTAAACTTTTTTAGTCATATATCATAGTTATGCCATTGCTTTAAAAGGTAACTTTGACTTTACACTCGATATTTAAGAAAAAGTCCATGGAAGTCGCCTCTTGAGAGGTGACTTTGACCAACAAAAGATAGCTTTCATGTAAACAAATCTGATTGAAACTACCTTTTAAAGAAGCAACTTTAGCTAAAATTAGACCTGGCCGAATGCGGTCCATGTCAAACGGGCTGAGGTTCAAAAACCTCTGTCCAAAACTCGTCATAGGCCAGCCCATGGCCCAGTTCTTTTTCCATTGAATTTTAACGGTATTTAATATGTATACATGATTTTATTAATACCATTTATACTTTATATAACTAATACAAGTAATTTACATGTTATTCAATAGTAAACTATTGATTTTTATTTAAAACTAGTGTTACATAAAAAATCTTGAAGTGTATCATATTAATACATGTATTATTCAGTTTGTATTTATATTTTTTAATTTTTACAGATCAGATCGGACTGATTCACATTCAAATCTCTCTAACCTAAATCCGACCCATGAGTGAACTGGGTATAAGAACCCCGACCCGTTAACTCTAACTAAAATGAAGGCAACCATATCTTAAATAGACACCTATTCAACAAAATAACTATTTCCTTACCGCTCATGGATACTTTAAGGTGCCGTTCGATTTGAGGTTACCCTCTTAACCCACCCCTTCTCTTTATGTGGACCTCACTTTTTATTTTTTTAAAAATTAAATAAATCAATTCTCCATCGTCAATTCAATCAAAAAATAATATAATATACAATCATATCATATAAAAATTATAAACTGCTCCACTTCTACTTACTTTTCCAAACTTCAATACAATAACATCACAACAACTACTTACTTTTTCAAACTTCAATACAATAATATCACAACAAACTCACTTCAAACCTACCCTCAATTTAACCCTCTGTCCAGAAAAAAGAGTTACCCGTACCGATTTAACTACCATAACCGGCATAAAAAACGCACCATATAAGTTACCGTACAAATTTCACTCGCCACCGCCTCCCTTCTTCCCCGCTTCTTCTCCTGGCCATCGCCGTTCTCCCCCTCCCCCACCACTTCTCCTCCCTCACCTACTCCGCACCGCCCCCAACGCCCTCACCCATCAACGCCGCCACAGAAAACGCCTGCAGCCTCGCGCCGCTTTCACCCCGCCGCAACCCATTGCTACCTCCTACCACGCCATTCCTATCACGTATCGGCCACAACCACCAGCCCTCACATTCTCGTGCCGCTAACGCTCCAACTTGCTACCCATACGCTGTCACCGCTGCCCCGTTGCTGCCCTCGTTCTGGTTTAGGTCGCTGCACATTCTCCCGATTTGCTAGCGGAGGTAACGAGCACTACTATTACAAACCTAACTTTTTTCATAATCTTTGGCTGTGGACTTCTATCTTGGTGGAGTTTATTTTGCTGTGCCTGGAGTTATTAAAATAGATGCTCTAAGTGATCCGTTAACTATTTTGGTCTGAAATCATCTCGCTGGAAACGGTGCATTTCCTCCCCAATTTTCCTGTTATCTTGTTCCTGATTTTAAGCACCATCTGGTCTTTTTATTTTTTCAGAATCAATTGAAATCTGTTGTTTCTTCCTGCTGAACTTCCCAGTATCATCTATTCATCCGTCCTGCATTATTTAAGCATCCTAAAATTCATCAGGGAGTAACATTTAGGGTTGACTTCATTTGCTTAGTTTTCTGGGGATACAACCACACGTAGTTGCATCAATTTGGTTTCAGAGCCTATCGATCAACTTTTTGTTTTTCATTCTCTTGCATAGCATGGAACAAAAAAACAAAACAAAGAAAATTCACATGGCTGAAAAATCGAGTGCCTCCACGGCTGACACCACCCCACCACCACCACTCACATTAGGATACTTTATTGTCCTACTTGAGTAGATGAAAGTGCTCTTCTCCGGAAAATCACCATGTTGAGTGGTCGTATGCTTGAAAAAGATCACAATGATGAAACGCTGATCAATGATCAATATAAGAACATGAGACAAACCTCACATAGCCACACGTCATGAGACTCTAGCTCGTCTACATTTGATGGACATCTTAACGATGGGCACTCGTGGAAAAGCGAAGAAGAAGAAGAGTTGGAGGTTGAAACTTCTTTCATTCTGAAGAACCAAGAACCTCATGCCCTAGGGTATACACCACGACATTGTAGTGGCAACCGACACCCACCTCAACATGGCCCTCAACAGGATGGTGGATGGGATCGCAACATTTGCCTTGATATTTTGGAATTTGATGGAGAATGGGATCCTGATGCTCTCTTGTATTGACTTTGGAAGGTCAAACATTTCTTCGTGTGGAAGGATATGCCAAGTGAACACAAGGTTCAATTTGTCACTGTCAAACTTATGATACAAACTTTGTTACGGACCTTATGGTGGGATCGCTTGCAATCAGAACACAAATGAAAGGGTAAGATCCACAATTGGAGCAAGATGAAAGCCAAGCTAAAGACAAAATTTGTGCTTGAAGATTACAAGTGAGATATGTATGCACATTTGCAATCCTGGAGACAAGATGTCATGAGCGATAAGGAGTACATCGAGGGATTCCAACCTCTTGTGCGTTGCAACCGATTGCAAGAGATCTCGATATAAGAAGTCACCCTCTACATGTAGGGACTTCGACAAGCCATTCATGATGAACTCTACCTCCACCTTTGTCAAAACGTTGATGGAGTTTATAAGTAAGATGGATGATTCGAAATTTCGAAGCTAAGCTCGGTAAAGCACAAACAAAAAGGACATCATTCCCGTTGAATACCAGCTCGCAAACCAGTGTCCCTACGACGACCTCAAAGCCTATGGCCACACAATTGAATGTTATCGGTAAATCCCAAGCCAAACCACCAACCGTTGTCATTACTCACCCTCCAACTGGGAATGTTGTACCAGACATCTTATGAAGTCAGCCTATAGGAACACAGAGCGGTCGAATGCCCAAATCCTAGAGTGATGGCTGCCCATCTGTGCATTACCGAGGACCTTGAAAAACCTACTCTAGATGATTAGGCCTTTTGAAGAGGATCCAACTGCGTTAGCCACCGTCACCTCCGGAGATGTATATGAATAACTTGGAGTTGATGGAGATGTAATCGGTTCTAATGATTGAACATGAGAGATTTATAGCTCCGGACAATGCACCTACGAGCATCTTGCTCACCCCTATGGCTGATAATGCTGACAGTTGGAGAAAGTTTGGTGGCACTAGAGTGCTGGGTGGTAGCGTAGGCGGCGACTGCTAGTGAAGCACACCATTGAGGGCTGCGGCACGAGAGGATCCCCTGGATGGCGCACAGTGCTGAGGGGTCACACATGACATACGACGGCGTCATCGACGGCATTGGGGTGTCGCACATGGCGCTGACGGCATCACGGGAGACAAAAGAGGGGTTGGGGGAGGGGATAGGATTAGGGCACGGGTACGAGAACTCCGGTCTAGTACCCTTGCTCTGGTACCATGTGGAGAGAAAAGAATGAATTATATTATGTTATGAGAGAACCTTGGAGTTCTCTTATATAGAGAAGATAACTCATGTTAGACAAATTACATAATAGATATGAAAAGAAATAAAATACATAAAAGGGTAGAGAGATAAATAATATCTCAACAATGCTGTGGTGGTGTCTACAAAGATGAAGCGGAAGGTGGCAGCTAGGGGCAAGGGAAGTCCAGAGATCTGGTCTATGATCGTCGCTCTGATACCATGTTAAACAAATAACGAGATGAAATAAGATGATTCGATTGAAGAGGGGTAGGGTTTGTTACATAAAGAGAAACCCTAAATTCCAAATACTTCAGCAGTACAACTAAATATACAAGGTATTGGAAATCAATTTCATTAATAGTTCCAAAATGGTCAATGACTATTGAAATTTTAGTTTTTGTTTGGTCAAGTTTTCCTTAAATCATACTGGTTCTAAATCTGGACCTCTCTTCAGGGTGGTACCGAATGAGGAAGACTTGTCCGTGAACTTAAGTGAGTCAGAAGAGTATACTCTCATACCCTCAGCAAAGAAGACTCACATGTTCTGTGATATGATAGTACGAGAGTTGATGATGGTCTCTTTGGAACTTAAGTTAGAGAGTGAGCACGTAGCATAACAAAGACTGCTGCGGAAGGGTAGTGAGCATGTAACGACTGCACGCTTGTTGGCTTGCTCGTCTTGCTGCTCCCATGTTCCACTTTCTCATCTCTAGCATTTTTCGACAAATATAATATGTTTTACTATTCTAAGTGGTTATTTGATTTTGGGTAATGAAGAACTTGTCATTCTTCATTCTTGGGTTCAGGAATTCCTTTATAACTTAAGTGACACAATCAAAGTTTTTTCAATTCTTTTAGTTACTGATTTATGGATCGGGTTTGGTTGGAAACTCATGATTGGTTCATATTATAAAATAGGAATGCGGAGCGGAATGATAAACAGAGCATAAGAACAGAAAGATAAACATGGAACACAAGATTTTTACGTGGAACCCTACTCCCTAAAGAGCAGGATGAAATCACGGAGAAGCCCTCAAAGGGGCGGATATTGCATTCCTTTTCTCTCTGACTACAAGGGTGTGAGGGTCTATATATAGCACCCACGGAGTCTCCACATCTCCAAACTGGTAGATGTGGGACTAAACTCTGGATGGGGTAAATGGATCCTGGAGAGATCCATTTACCCATCTCCCATACATGTGACGCATATAACAAATACTCCAACACTCCCCCTCAAGCTGGAGCATGAAATGCTCAGCTTGAACGAACACACAGAAAACTCAACTCACACTACAAGACACTACAAACAATATCAACTCAACGCACACAACTGTCGGCTGCTATCAAGGACGTTGCTTCTCATGCCGTGCAAGTGAGGAGGACGAACGGGCTGGAGTGTGAGTCAACTGAATCTCCTCGTCGGAGAGCATGTGCTCTGTACTGCGCCTGTCAGAGTCACTGCAATTGGAAATGAGTCTCCTCGTCGGAGTACTCTAGGCCGCCACAATATGTGGACAACTGCTCCATCTCTGAAAAGGGTCGAAAAGAGCTGTGGAGTGCAATCCTCGTCGTAGTCCACGATCGCTGGAGAATGGAGTCTGAAAGTCTCCTCGTCGGAGAACTGGGTCTCTCCCATCTGGCACAGAGAATGGCACTCTACTATGGAGTCCCTATGATACCACATGAGAACCCTAGCCAACATGGCATAGGGAATGGTCCTCTACTATGGAGTCCCTATGGCTCACATGAAAACTCTAGCTGACAAAATAAGAAGAATGATGGGGACCACGACAAAAGATGACATAAATATGCTCATATGAAAAGAAGACCGCATGCATGTGCGTGTCTGAAACTGAAGACTCGGAAACATCTGACGTTGAGTCTGAACATCTGATCATCTGTAGAGTCAGGAAACTGTCTGGTCTGGAATCTGACACCTGAATCTGGAACAAGACCTGTGACTCTACACAATACTCCCCCTTTCTCCCATACTGGTCGGAATGAAGACATTGACCAAGTTGAGAGAAGACAAGATAAATAGGGAGAAAACATGAAAATCCACTTAGTCGATCTTGAATTTTTCCTCGGCTTTCTCTTCTCCTTTTTTTAAAATCATCATTTTTAAAGACGTTCAAACGATTTTTTACGGCTTTTGCAACACATTTTTTTGCAAATATTTTGCGTAACTTTTCTTTGTACGTGCCTCTTTTTTTATTATTTTTAATCAATGTACTTGGCCCAAATAAGGCCCAATACTATGCAACCCCTTTGCTTTTCTTTTCTCTCTCTCTCTCTCTCTTTATACACACAACCACCCAACTAGGATTTACAATAAAAACAATATGAAACATTTTTTTTAATAAAACTAGGCCTTGGAGCCCTAGGGTTCTCACATGGACCCTTTCTCTCTACAACGATTTTGGATTATAGGCATTCACCACAGAGTGCCTTTACCTCTCTTTATTTGAGATCAAAGCATCGGTTCATTCTGGTGATTGTCTCAATCTGTGGCTAGTAGTCCCGTGCGTCAAGTCTTCCCGTGACTCCTAATTTTTTTTGAGTAGAAAAAGGGGGAGCCCTCCCAAGTCGGGAGTCACCACACCAAAATTTTCATTAAATAACGAAAGGGTACATCAGTTAGAAATTCAGAAATTGTACACAACATTACAGTAGGCAATGACATTTTCCTAATAGAACCGCTGCCCCTTGAAAATACAGTCATTCCTGCCAAGCCAGATAGCCCATAATGCGGCGAAGGGCCTGGAAACGTCCCCTGAGGATCCAAGCTCCACCGATCGGATAGATCTCCAAAAAAGACCCAGACCGGAAGTCTGGACCCAATTGATCCCCAAAGCATCCCAAACCTGCGCCGACGTCCTACAACCGAAGAAAATGTGGTTCGTGTCCTCCACCTCCTCCTTGCATCTGTCACAGTGCAGATCCGCCATACCCAGCATCCTCCCCCTCCTCACCTTATCGCAGAGACGGTTTCTCCTTAGGCACCAAAGGAACACATTAACCCGAGTAGGAATCTTGGCCACCCAAATCATTTTCATGTCTGCGCAGGTCTTCATCATTAACCACTTCTCCCGCTCTCAGCTTCCGGTAAGCCATCTTCATCGAGAATTTACCATCTGCCCAAACGAAATGATCCAGGTCACCTGACAACTCCCCAACAGAGGGAATCTCGGATAGCAGACGCAAGAAGTCCCCCACCCTCTGATCCGAGAGATCGGGGAGTGGAACCTCGGAGCCCACGATCCCGAATCAACCACCTCCTCCACACACACCCCTCTGTCAGCTGCTAAAGCCACCAGCCTAGGAAATCGAGTGGCCAGCGCCCCCTCCCCCGTCCAATCATCCAACAAGAAATGGAACTGGCGACCATTCCCTAGCTTCGGGCGGAGAAAGGGCCCAAGCCCCGGAAGCACAGCACGGATTCCCTTCCACAAGGGAGACTCATGATGAATCCTCGCAGCCACCAACTTCCCAGCGACACCATAGATCATCCTCAGTAACCGCAAGACCAGCGAGTCGGATGCGCCCCAGATCCGCACCACCCATTTAGCAATCAATGCTCTGTTCATCAGCTCCACATCTCGAATACCAAGCCCCCCCCCTCCGAAACGGGTACAGCTACATCTTTCCAAGCGACCAGATGGAAACTCCTCCCTGCTTGCCTCCCATCAGACCAGAAGAAAGTTCTCATCATAACCTCTACCTTCCTTCTCACTCCAACAGGCATCAGCCTCGTAGAGTAGAAAAAGATTGGAATGGCAGATAGAACGTGCTTCAACAGTATATGTTTCCCACCCTTAGACAGAGTGGTAGCCTTCCAGCCCTCCAGCCGCTCCTCCATTTTCTTCAAAACACAATCCCAATCAGACTTCCTCAATCTGCCCGCAACCAGAGGTAACCCCAGATAGGTTATCAGCAACTGCTTGCACCCGTACCTTCGAGAGATGAGCATCGTACTCTTGTTATAGTTCATTGAGAACAAAGATCCGCCCCTCGCGATAGCGAAAAAGCCCTCGCGTAGAGGAGGTCCTCACATCTTCGGGACCTTCGACATCTATAGTAGAATAGAGAAAACTTCATAACAAGTGCATGAAAGCAAGTGTAACACTTCAGTAGACCCCTTGGAATTTCTCTAGTATAGCTTCGTCCCTCTCTTGAAAGCATGACAATGAACAACAAAGGGCCTTCGCTTTTCTTTTTCGCTAAAAGGAAGAAGCTAATGGAAAGAATAGTCATAGCTCTCAGTGTGCTTGTAGGTAGGCATTTCTTCGCTTTCTAGCCCAGAATATATAAGATAATCACCAGTATGCCGAGATTAGATAATTAGATATCAGTGTTGATGCCATTTCCTAATAGAGACAAATATAAAAGATTGAGTACTACATTGTCAGGTGTGACATTGGAATTGGGTGTATAGTTGAGGGGCTTTTGTGTAATTTACTCAAGAATGTTCAAGTTTTTTCCTTTAAAAATTGAAGCTTTTTTAGGAAGACATATTCGAGTCTTGGCGGGCAACCAAACTAGCAAGAACACAAAACCAACATTGACAATGTGGTCATAAATAAGGTACCGTGTATATTTTTTGTGCTATGAATGCACAATTATGAATGCTTTACCATATAAGATTATCGAACCCCTCTTCTAAAAACACAAAAGTATTTAGGCCCCAAAATCAAATTATTATGACTATTACTTTACTTGTGATGTACAGTAAATGTTTATTTCATCAACTAGTCTTTGTGGCGCATTACTATGTCTGCAGATCAATCTGACTAACTTCAACTTTTTAAGACTTAGCTTGATGCAGTCCATATGATATCATGGTTTTCTGAACGATTAAAAGATCTTATGGACACCAAGTTGTATTTTAGTACCTTTTTCACGAAAGAAATAGTCTACTTGATCATCTTTATCCCATCTATATTGATGCTTTGATTTCAGAATATGTTGGGCCTTGATTTAACCAAATTTTTTGAGTTTTGAAAAAAAAACATCGATATGCATGTTTGGGTGCTCGGTGATTATTTAAGACTGGGTTGTGACGGAGCTAGTTTACCGTTTTAACTAGCTGGCCAATTGCTGTTTGGATGATCACGATGAATGGTTTGCGAAATTGTTCATGTTTGGAATACTTTTTCCTTTTAAAGGTAACGGCAAATATGGGTTTTGTGGGGATGGCATCTCTGTGGTAATAAACCATTTGGGACCCATAAATGAATTGAGTGAGCATAACTGCAAACTATCAATAGAAAAAATCTATAAACTAGTATTTTTAATTTCTCTCCTTGATGTTGTCCATATACATATGTTTGCAATTGCAGGATACATGTAAGTTGTTTATTTTTACAAATGAAAGCATTTTGCACAGGCAATAGTGCTGTGCACTGACGGAGTCTCTTTCATTGACACATCCTTTTTGTTCATGCTTTGCAGGGATTCATAATAATCATTGGAGATTTTATGTTCTTGGTGGTCTCAGCTTAGCCGGAACCCATCTTTTTAGCACTGAAGGATCAGCTTGTTTTGCTGAGATTATTTACTTGTTGCCATCACACTTCATTTAGAAGAACCGGCCATGAGCCATCCCACTTTGGAGATTTTAGGTGCTTTGTTGTCCTTTCCGTTCTGTTTTCAGTCTATTTTAACCTTTTGTTAGCATTTCTTCTTGCAGTCTTTTAGTTCCTCCTTGAAGTTAGGTCTCTTTCTTATGTCCGAAACCACAGTTCGCTATTTTGGCACCTTCGTGTTTACCAGACAATAATTTGATTTCATTTTTACAGTTCGAGAACCTGATAGTTTTTCCATCTGGAATGGGCTACCATTGGCCAATGGCACGCATAATGTCAAACTTGATAGAGTTCCCTGTAGTTCTGCTCAATTCAGTGAGAATGGTTCGTGGCTCTTGGTCAGTAAAAACACCTCAACAGTAAGTATTTATGACTGTGACAACTTCACTGAGGTCACATCCATGGAGATCCCCTCCCTTCTCGCTGCTGTCATCTCTCCATGTGGAACGTATCTTCAGAGCTTTCAGAAGCCATCTACTCCGCAGGATAAAAATGTTTCTCTGTGGAAAGTTGGTATCACATCTCCTGTGTTTCAGCTCTTTCAGAAAAATATGTCCAAGGCCACATGGTTTGCATCAGCTATGATTTCTTCAGCATTTTTTTCTACTTTTAAGTAGATGTTGGCTTCATATATTTTTCTCAATCTTTTTATGTAGGCCTTGTATTAAATTTTGCTATGATGAATCTGTTGCTTGCCGGATCGCTACGAATGAAGTACAGTTTTTTGACTCTAGCGATTTCTCCAAAGGAGTTCTTTATAGGCTAAGGATTCCTGGTGTGTCTACTGTGGAGCTTTCTAAGTATCCTGGATCACATATTTGTACCTTTGTTCCTGAATCCAAGGTTGACTGTTGAGCACTCATATTTATGAGAATTTCATTGCCATAGAACCTTATCTTATCTGGTCATCAAGAACCAGTTTCCATTATATCAATGTTGTTACATTTACATCAGTTTATCTATTTAACATTTTTAGAGATATTATTTTCAGGGTATTCCAGCCAGTGTTCAGATATATTCTTGTGATAAGGAGGCACAGTCTCAGGCTGTTGCTCGTCGAAGTTTTTTCCGGTGCTCTACTGTCCAACTTCACTGGAATCGTGGGTCTACTGGTCTTTTAGCTGTTGCTCAGTCTGATGTTGATAAAACTAACCAGAGCTACTATGGTGAATCCAAGCTGAGTTACCTTACAACTGATGGAGTTTATGAAGGACTCGTGCCCTTACGTAATCCCCCTTTTCTGCTCAAATAACTATTTCTGATGACAACTTCATGCGGAGCTCTTAAGTTTTTATTCAAATTACAGGTAAAGATGGGCCAATCCATGATGTTCAGTGGTCTTCCTCAGGGACTGAGTTTGCTGTTGTTTATGGATGTAAGGTGTTTCTACTTGTCTAAAAATAGTATAATTCTCACCAAAAGCTTTTACAGTTGGGTTTTTATGTGTGTATTGATCTCAGTCATGCCTGCAAAAGCCACCATATATGACAAGAAGTGCAATCCTTTACTGGAGCTGGGAACCGGTCCTTATAATACAATCAGATGGAATCCCAAAGGCAAATGTATCCTTGTTTAATTTATAAAATATTTGGTAATTATGTCGTTTCGTTATTTATTAAATATTACATGTATTATGCCCCACAAATCTCAGAAATTATGTGCATGCCACCACAATCTCCGATATATAAATATTATGCCCCTTGATTAACTCACATTCATAGAGCTTTGTGTTTAACAATTTCTGAAGTCAATTTCAGAAAATATATGCAGAAACTTACTATTTCTCTTACTTTTGACTCATTCCCCAATTGTCCTTCATAACCTTTTTACTTCCCTTGCTCTTGTTGACCACCACCGCCACCACTACCAAGTCCTCCGATGGCGACGCGTCCCCGTCATCCTGCTGCTACCATGCCGCAATCGCTACTCCTCACTTCCAACATCCAACCACCTCTGGTGGTAGCTCGTTTTCGTTGGAAACTGTATGCAGAAACTGTTGAGTTAATATTTCCCTTGATTTCACTCCATTCCCAGCCATCCCTCACTAACCTTTTTACCTCTCCTTTTTCTTGTTGATTGCATCACCCTCACCACGATCTCCGATGGCAATGCTGCCCCTGTCATCACTGCTCTTCCCTTCCAAACACCTATGGCGCTTGTTCACTTTTGTTGCTGACTAGTTATTCCTCATCATTATCCTCTCTTCCATGACTCATTTGAAATCTGAATAAAGATAAACACACAGAAAATACAATATGATAACACAAATTTCTGTAATCCGAGATGATCAAAATCACTGCGTATTTCGCGGGAGAAGCAACCTGATATCTTGTTTTTATTATCGATTCTTCTCAATGAAACTTATAGTATAAAACCTTCTATATAGACCCTACTCACTTCCAATTCTCCCACAATATGCGTCATGGTTACTATGTTGACCCTTTTAGCTTGTTCTTAGATGATAATAAATTGTGATATGTAAATAATATTTTTTTAAGCCTAACTTCTTTTGATATGCACTAAGTGATGAATTGAGTGAGAAAGGTATTGAAACCACAAAGATCTTTTTTACAACTTCTAGAAAAATTGATTGTTACGCGCCTACTTAGTTCAATTGGTGACCTATTATGATATCTCAACTTATTTGCAAATTCATGAAATATGCTTAATACTTTTATAATTAGGGAAACCTTTTTTTTTGAGGCTCAATAATTAGGGAAACCTTTGTCAGTACATACCAAATAACTTTGTGGATTTTTTTAGATCTTTAGATTTTTTTCTATGCATGAAATGACAATAGGTTGATAGAAAGAGCTAAAATTTGAAGACAAACATAAATTGGGGGCTAATTTGAAATAATAAACCGTAAATAGAGAAACAGGATGGTGCGTGAATGAAATTGTTTGGAAATAAAATAATAGGTGGACTGAATACAGTAGCCTAACTACATAATAGATGGATCTTCCATAGGATTCAGTTACTTAATTGATCACTACTCTCAACACTCTTCCTACTAGCTTGACTTTTACACATTAAATATCTTCCGACACTGATAATGTGGATTTACTACGTTGACCCTTTTAGCTTGTTTTGAGACGATAGAAAATTTTAATATGTAAATAATATATTTTAAACCTAACTTCTCATGATATGTACTAAGCGATGAATTGGGCGAGGAAGGTAGGGAACCGCGAAGATCTTTTTCACGACTTCTGTAATTTTCACGACTTCTACAGAGATCGATTGTTACATGACTAATTATCTCATATATTGACCTATTATCTCAACTTAATTGCAAACTCACAAAATACTAAATGATACATTAACAGTTAGGGATATCTATGTCAGTAGATGCCAAATAATGTTACAGGATCTATGACTGTTTTTTTATTTTTTTTCTATGCATGAAATGACAATACAAAAATAAATGCGGGTTGGCTAAAGTAGAAAGGAGCATCTGTTGTTTTATGTGATAAGTAAATTCATTTGAAAATCAAAGCAAAGTATTACAAAGCAGCCGCGAGACATGCTATGCTCCATGAATCTGAATGTTGGCCTGTGAACCATAGACATGTGTAGAGGATGACAACAACGAAAATGAAAATGCTAAAGTGGATGTGTGATAAACGTAAAGATCGGATTCGGAAATATGAGATAAGAATGAAAGTTGGTGTAGCTTAGATAGAGGATAAGATGAGAGAATTTCTTAAGATGGTTTATCCATTTGCTAAGGAGGTCGGTAGCATTTACAAGATGCGAGTTTTGGGATGTTGAGCTAGCTAAGTGAGGGCGAGGACGGCCTCATAAATGTTGGAATAAGACTATCTGAAGGGATCTTAGTTATTAGGATATAATCCCAAGAATGACCTAAGATATCTGGATGGAGGCAAAGAATCCATGTAGCTGAACCTACTTAGTGTTAGAAAAAGGCTTTGTTGTTGTTGCATGAAATGATGATAGTTTTGAAAGCATGGACTAAAATCTGAAGACACATAGATGGGGCTAATTTGAAATAATAAACAATAAAATAGGGAAATGTGACGGTGCATGAATGAAATTGTATGGGAACAAAATAATAGGACCCGTTCATTTAAAATAACCAATAAAGGGAAGAATTGCAACAGAAGAACGAAAGAAATATGAAACAATAATGCAATTTCACATGGCACTAAAATGCAGATATTACTACTTTAAATGGCAATGCTTTCTCCCACTTTAAGTAGGGTTGGCTACATGGATTCTTTCTCAAATTCATGTTGAAAGATCGACTATTTTTCACACTAGTTGTTGGCTACCTAACGTAACATCCACAAGGGAGGATTTGAACCATGGTCTTTTGGGTGGTAGACACATTACACTATCGCAAGATATTGCAACTATTAGACTAAAATAATACAAGAAAATGTACGTTCTCATCGCAAAGGCACCCTCATATCTTAATCGATGCAGATGGTTGTTGACTTAGGTGCTTATCAAGATGGCGATGGTTGGAGCGAGAGCTAATGTGGATGGAGCATTGCGTGCGAGCACTACTCGTAAAGCTCAATAAATGAAGCTCCTGAAGTTCCTTAAACTATGCTAGCTCAACACATGCTGGAGTCTGGCGCACCAAGGGCAAAGATGGTCCTTGGGATGTCGATGCCCACCTAAGAGTGTGAATCGACTAGCATCAAAGCTCACACTCAAGGGAGTTGGATTATGCAAGGATAAACCATAGATTAAAGTGCACCGAAAACATGAAAGCTAATTCAACAGAGAGATTTAAAAGTAAAGCATAAACCAAACAAAGAATAGAGAAACAAAACAAGATGAAGAAGAATGAATGAAGCAAATGAAGGCGCATTCCTTATGCCTAAGGGAAGAGAATTCCTTGGCAGTTGAATTCCTAAGGACTTAGGCTGGTCAAGGATGTTATCATAGTTCTTGTACCGATTCTTGCACCTTTAAGGCATGGTGAACCCTTCCCCCATTTTCAAGCCCTTTTAATCGATATATGTATGTATATAAAAGAGCACAATGTCAAGGGTTGCACGAAGATGGGCAATCTACTGGGGATAAGGACGAAGTCATGTGCTTTTACATGTAATTAGAGAGGAAAAGGCTGGGAGTGGAGGTGGCATTAGTAGCTGCTACAAGCGAACTTGCAGACACTCTGAGGAAGATGACAATCTCTTCTTGGTTGGATCTCATCCAACAAAGAATGTTGGTGAAAAGAGGTTATTTGATTAGGTTTGGATTGCCAAATGAAGATAAGGTATGCGGCATAAGCATTAAGTTTGAAGGTCTCGAAGCATGAGATGGCATTGTGCATATGCTTAGATCAACAACAATAAAGCATAGGGTCAACTACATGGTTTTTTTGTCTCTATTCGGATCTATCTTGGATCATTCTCGAGCTTAGATCCAATTTACTAAGATCCCTTTTGATAGTCTTATTCCAAAACTTATTGGGCCTTCCTCGCCCTCTTAGTTGGTTGAACATCCCAAACCTCGCATATTCTAATCGGCAGTCGATCTCCTCTGCAAATGACCAAACCATCTTAAGCGGTTTTCTCTCATCTTATTCTTTATCGGTGCTATACCAACTTTTCTTCTGCGCATCAATTCCGAATCCGTTCTTTTTGTGCATGGCTAAGCATCTGCCTTATCATTTTTATTTTTGCTACTATCATTCTCTGTACATGTCTATAGTTCACATGCCAACATTCAGATCCTCAGAGCATTGCAGATCTCACGACTGCTTTGTAATTCTTCCTTTTATTTTCAAAGGAGTCCTCATATAGAACAGTAGAGCTCTGCTCCACTTTGACCAACCTGCATTTATTCTATGAATAATATCTTCATCGATTTCCCCATCATGATGACGATGTCTTCTCATTTGGATCTCTTAGGATCTCATCTAAGAGAGAATGGTGGTAAAAAGAGGTTATTTAATGAGGATTGGATGGCTAGATGATGACATAAGATATGCGATCTAAGCATCAAGTTTGAAGGCCTCAAAGCATGAGATGGTATCATGCATGTGCTTAGATCATCATCAACAACAAAGCATTTCCCACCCAAGTAGAGTTAGTTACATAGATTCTTTGCCTCCATTCAGATCTATCTCAGGTCATTCTCAGGCTTAGATCCAAATAACTAAGATCCCTTCGGATAGTTGAGCATTGAAGGTCTCACGGCTGCTTTGTAATACTTTCCTTGATTTTCAAAGGAATTTTCTTATCACATAAAGCAATAGAGACTCTTCTTTACTTTAGCCCAAGGGCTCAAATGTCGGATTTCGGTTTCGTTTCGATCAGCCCGAAAAAGGAATTTTGATGGAATTTCGGTGAAATGGTTGGAAATTGGGGAAATGACTTGAAAACTCTTTTTTTTTTCAAATTTAAGATTTCTAATTTTGTTTAATCAATAAAAGAGATAGAAATACAAGTTTTTTTACTTATAATAAGATGCTATAATGATCAATGCATTAAATAACGGTTTCGATTTCCATATCGATTACCGTCTCAGTATATAAACCTAAATTTGAAGTTTGAAGGCCTTAAAGCATGAGATGGTATGTGCTTAGATCATCATCAACAACAAAGCATTTCTCACATTAAGTAGGGTTAGTTACATGAATTCTTTGCCTCCATTTGATTTCCATATCGATTGCGGTCTGACAGTATGTAAAGTTAAATTTTGGCATTTATTTTTCTGTTATTTCTCAAAAGAACAATAAACTTTTATTATAGAGAATGTGTAGACAATTTTAAAATTGAAATAGTAAATGCCATAATACAAGTTTACAAGATCACACGATACATCAATCACATAACATGTATGTACTTACCAATACTAACCACTAAGTTACTAGTATTACATTCTTATTTGGGATAGGAATGAGATTCAACTGAACCACAATTCCTTGGTGGATCCATGCACTCTTTCTGATTCCTTCCTTGATGGAAAGGATGGAGCTAGACCTTAGTTGAATGGATTCATTTTGGCTAAATGCATTGGACTGCTAGATAATTAGTAATAATTTGTGTCTAGATGATGACCTTCGGTTAAATGATAAGGCACTCCATGCTAATATGAATTTCTATGCTGATTAGATAGCCTCCAGGATAGTGGTAGGCAAAATAATTCTTTCCTTATAAATGTCCTCTATAACACTTTCAATATATGTTTGGTCTTTTTATTCAACATGCATGGCATTTGCACCATTAGTCAAGAGACAATTAGAATAACATTGGTTTGTTAGCATGTTAGTCATGAGATGCATAACAAACTGACATTTTTTAATGCAAAGATAAGAGGATGGTTATATGAAGTGAGCAGTCAAATGGTAAAAAGCATAGGTGGCTCTCCAAGATGGCCTAGGCAAATATAACAAGATGATTATATAAAGATTCTGAACTGTTTTAGCATTCAAAGATGAAGAAAACATATTTGGCATCTCCAAGTATGTTAAAAAAAGACGTGTTATGAAAAAAGAGATGGTAAAAAACTCACATTGCTTGGAATTTGGAAACTTGGCTCTCTAAGACTTAAGTTGGGTTGTGAACTTGTGACTTGTGAGATGGAATGAGAATGTATACCTTATATTTATGGGGTTTAAAGAGGACCGCTAATGGCCTTATTTTATTACAATGGTGGTTGAAATAGTGGCCTATATTGCAATGGTGGTTGAAATAGTGACTTATAAATTTTATTTAGTGGCCAAATATTGTCTTATGAATATCAATTAGTGGCCTAGGCATGACATATAGTGACCTAGAGCAATTTCAATCGCCTAGGCATGACATATAGTGACCTAGAGCGATTTCAAATGAAACAGACCGAAATGAACCGAAATTTCAGCCATTTCCACTGAAATCCGAAAAATCTATGAACAATTTTGGTCGAAATGGATCGAAATAACTGCATTTAGGTCAAAATTTCGGCCGTAATCCTGGAAAGCGATATACGGTACCACCACAAAACCGAATTCCGATCGTTTGAAATTCAAAGCTATGCTTTGGCCAACCCACATTTATTCTATGAGTAACTTCTCCCTTGATTTCCTTGTCTTGTTGCAAAATAGGTCTTAAATATCTAAAAGAATATTTCTTCAGATGAATATCATCTCCAATCTTTACCTCAGTTCCTTCACCACTGCTTCCATCAACTATGCACTTCATATATTCAGTCTTAGCCTTGCTTAATACAAGATCCTTTAGTCCCCATGGCATGTCTCCAAACCTTCAGCTTCTCATTTACTCCATCTCTAGTCTCATCGATCAACACAATATCAATGACGAACAACATACACCACGGTATCTCTTCCTGAATGTGACTAGTCAGCTTATCCATAATCAAAGTAAAATGGAATGGACTCAAAGCTGAACCTTGATGCATATCAATGCCGATGCCAAAATAGTCAGTCTTCCCACACTGGATCCTTACATAAGATGAAGCCCCATCATATATATCCTTTATAAGGTTAGTGTATAGGATAAGTACCCATCTTTTCTTTAGAACTCTCCAAAATATCTCTCGTGAGACTGAATCATAAGCCTTCTCCAAATCAATACACATCGTATGGAGGTTCTTCCTTTTAGCTGTATAAATCTTCATTCTCCTCAACAAGTGGATAGGTTCAATAATTGAGCGACTTGATATGAAACCGAATAGGTTTTTTGTTATTTTGGAAACTTGCCTCAACCTTCTTCCCATCACACATTCCCAAATTTTCATTGTATGACTCATCAATTTGAGACCTCTATAATTTGAACATTTTTGAAATTCTCCTTTATTCTTATAAAGAGACACCACGATGCTTCTCCTCCATTCTTCATAAATTTTCTTGCTTCACCAAATAACAATGAATAAATTTGTGAGCCAAGTCAAACCACCTTTACATAGAACTTTCCATACTTCTATAGGAATGCCATCATGTCCTACACCTTTCCCTTGTTTCATAACCTTCAAAGCCTCCTTTACTTCCTTCCTTTGTATCCGTCTATAGCTTGCACGATTCAGGTAACTTTCACTACCAGCTAGATATCCCAAAGTGATCTTATATTTCCATCCCCAACGAAAAGCTTTGGGAAATACCGCTTCCATCCGGTCTCTATATTTTTCTGAGTAACAAGCACATACCCTTCCTCATCCTTAATATTATCTCACTTGAAAGAGATCTTTGATCTTTCTTTTTTCTTGCTTTGTCCAATTTAATATATCCTTATGACCTTCCTTAGAGTCAAGATTTTTCTAGAAAACTTCATAAACTTTTGACTTAGCTTCACTTCTTCACTATTTTGTTCTTCTTCACTATTTTGTTGTTTGTTGACATTTTCCTCTGTTCTATCCTTATACATAACTTGAAAGCAAGTTCTTTGAATTTTAAGTTTCTCTTGCACCCCTTCACTCCACCACCAACCCTCCCTTTGGCCCAGTACTCCTCTAGACTCGTTTAGCATCTCTTTGGCTACCCTTCAGATACAAGATGCTACTGCCTCCTACATCTTGTTCTCACTTCCGTTACAATCCCAAGATAATTCTTCTATAACCTTCTCCTTAAAGATTACTTGCTTCAATTGAAGATTCCACCATATAGTGCAAATGATCTTGGGAACTATCCTTTTTTTTGAGATCAAAAAAAGGGGGAATCACGCATAGGTGCCCACCCCAGTTTTATGAGAAGAAAAATGTTACAAGTTACAACTTACAGAAGCCATGGATCAATCAAGCGTTTTGTAGCGGACGCTAACATTCTCAACATAGAAATGGTGGCCAGAAAAAAGAACATCATTACGAGCCAGCCAAATGGCCCACAGGATTGCCACGTAAATCAGAATCTCTCTCCTTTGTTTATCGCGCGCCCCCAACATAGAAGCCCAGAAGGTCTCGAACGAGCGGGTGCAGAGCCATTCCACCCCCGCCTCAACCCAGATTGGCGAGGAAGACGAACAACGGAAGAAAAGGTGGTCCAAAGACTTAATGGTGTTCCCACATAGAGGACAGTTATTCGACACTGTCGAGAAAATCTTAGCACAACGGTCCCTCGTCATGATGCGCTTCCTGCGAAACAACCTCGAGAAAAAACCAATCCTCTCCGACAAACCAATCGACCAGATAAAGTTGCAGTCCCAAACAACATCTGCCGAAAGCGCAGGCGGCGGTCTACATATAGCCCTGTAGGCCTTGCTAACGGTAAAAGCCCCATCCTTCCACACCCAGCGATCATGGCCAGAGGAGGGTCAGCCAGCCTGACCCAGCGAGTCCAACAAGCGAAAGAAATCCTCAAGGCGTTGATCAGAGAAAGAGGTCTTGAACATCGGCATCCAATTTCCATTTATCCAACAATACCCAACACATACCTCAGAATTCGTGGCTAAAGCGGCTAAGCGAGGAAAACCATCAGCAAGTGTACCGCCCCCCGTTCAATCATCCCTTCAAAAACCAAAGGAAGCATCATCCCCAACCACCGGTCTGAAGAGTTCACTGAAGCGAGACAATATCTTCAAAATCCCCTGCCAAAAAGCGGATTGGTTGGGACCCTTCCTTAGCAAACCATGCCCCACCAAAGAGACTCCATAAATGTGCTGAATTAGCTTACACCAAATGCTTTCATCCGTGCCCCAAATTCTGCCCACACATTTAATTAGGAGGGCCTCATTGAACGGCTCTAAATGATTAATCCCAAGGCCACCATTCTTCTTAGGCATCGTGATAGTTTTTCAATCTACCAAATGCATACTTTACCGCTCCTGACCGGTTCTGCTCCAGAGGAATTTATGCATTAACTGCTCCAGACGTTTCCTGACACCCACCGATAGGAGGCGAGATGAAAAGAACACTGGTATGCTGCACATAACCACCTTCATTAACACCAGACGACCTCCCCTCGATAAAAGAGAAGCCTTCCAACCAGTCAATTTGCTCTCTATCTTTTCTACCACCGGAAGCCAATCCGACATGTTTAGCCTGCTAGGCGAAAGAGGGAGACCAAGATACCGAATAGGAAGGGCGTCTTGTCCCGTGGCCAGCTCCGTATTGCAGGCAAGGGTCGCATCCTCTGTCACCCCGAATGTAACCACAATGGACTTGCTATGATTCAACTCCAGAATGACAACTCGTCGAATATCTCCAGCGCGAGGGCAATGGCACCCACATCATCCCTACCACCTTCCACAAAGAGGATAGTGTCATCCGCATACTGGAGCAGGGGAATGCACATATTCCCACAACTGTAGCTCACGACCAAGCTGTTACTTTGAATCCGTTCAATCATACAAGCCAGAACATCAACTGCCAGGACAAAAAGTAGGGGCGCAAGGGGACAACCCTATCTAACACCTCTCCGAGGCTGAAAAAAACCACCCTCAGGACGGCCATTAACTAGCACAGAGAAAGATGTCGCGGTGATGCATCGCTTCATCCAATATATATATATATATTTCCGGAAAATCTCTCCTGTATAGAGCCGACCACAGAAATTGCCAATCCAAAGTGTCGTACGCCTTAGCAAAGCCAACTTTCCATAGCTTAGCATGCTTGCCATTACGTTTCCTGTCAGAAATGATCTCCGTTGCCACCACCGGACTATCAACAATTTGTCTCCCATGGATGAAAGCCGACTGGAAAGGAGAAACAATGTGATCAAGAACTCTATTAAGGTGTGTCACGAATAATTTCTCAATTATGAGGTAAATACCATTTGAGAGAGCAACGGGCCTGTATTCTTCAATCCTTTTTGCTCCCTCTCGCTTCGGAAGAAGAAACAAAAGTGCCTTGTTAATCCTTTCGAACCCCGCACTGCACCGACAAAATTCCTCCACAGAGTCTGGCGCTCCGCAGTTCTTCTAGAAAATCAAGTCTTTGTACCTCTTGCTCCACAGACTGCCTCCTAGCCTTCCTGAGCTCCCTGATCTCTTTTTTAAACAAGCACAACCTCTGGCGCAAAGAAACCAGCTTCTCCGAGAATCTCGTCGCAACTGAACCAGACGTCACAACATACGTCCAATGGGAACAAACCAATTCTCATAAAGAGTCTTCAAGGAACCAACAACACTCAAATCTGAAGAAACCCCTTCCCAGCAAATGATAGCCAGAATCCCACAACAAGTGTGAATGATATGACCAAGTACGAGGTCTCGTCGTGGCGAAAGATAGAGGGAAGGCGTGCAGAAGCTCCGAAGAAGCCAGAAAACGATCAATATGAGAGCGAGAACCATAGCTTTGCCAGGTATATTTAGAGTTCACGGTGTTGATGACCTCCAGCTTCAATTCATAAATAAGATCAGCAAAATCAGTAGAGCCAAGATCCTGTCCTCCTCGCAGGCGGGGTCAGTCAGAGGACAACAGAGTCACATTGAAATCCCTGCCCACGAGCCACACACTCCTGGAAAGGCGATCTCGCTGCCCTCAACTCCTCCCACACATTCTGCCGTAGAGCCGACGAGCAAGACCCATTCACACAGGAGAGGGCAACAAGGGCCACCGTGTTGGAGTTTTCCAGAAGAATAGTGAGTACATGAAAACCCTTGACCTCTGTTTTAAATTGAAACACAGAATCCTTCCATGCCACACAAAGACCACCCGCACTCCCATCAGCATCAACTGTCGCAAACTTAGTCATGTAGTTCAAGCCAAAAGATTTCCAAACCTCTACACTGCATGAGTCAAGCTTCGTTTTCTGCAGCAAAACATCACAATCCCATTCCACAAATCTATTTCCCAAAGCCCTCCTCTTCACCAGGCCACCCAGACCTCTAACGTTCCATGTTAGAATCTTCATTTGACAACGATTTGTACACCCCCCGTGCTCACTGCACCAGCAAGAGAGGCCATCAGAGCCTTTCGCTCGGATACAACCATCCCCTCCCCAAGCGAAACCTTTTGTTTTCACCTTCGTCTGTATCTCTTGGATACTCCCCTCTCAAGACCAGGGTTAGAAGGACCATCTTCGGTCATATGTATGTCATCTGAGATTGGCATCTCCACGACATCAACCAAAGTCATGCTCCGCAGAACTCGCATCCAATAAAAAGGAGTTCACCGTCAGGCATTGATCGCCCAGAGATGATTGGCCCCGAAGGGGCAAACCAGACACCGGAGGGGGGGGGGCATCCCGCATCTCCACCCAATAGCATACATGTTCTTTGTCTCGACTCGAGGCACCTATCATTGCCCACAAAAGGGTGTATGTTTTCCAGCAAATTCAGCGGAGCATCCCGAGTGCAGAGCACCTCAAATCGGTTCAGCGAAAGGAACTTGAGCGGATCCACATCAAGCCGAGCCCACTTCATACTCGAGTTCACCACATATGAGTATCTCGGGGGGTCTGATTAGAGGAGAGTTACTCCAGACCATGTCGCTCACCTGGTCGATCCTACTTGAAGAAACGGAAACCGCAAAGGGACCGAAACGATAGGCCCTTGCCAAAAGCTGTCTCGTCCGTTGCGTTTCTTACCAAAAGTGGCGCTTGAAAAGGAGAGGCGATTGACGCGCCCCGAGATTTCTCCTCAACTATCAGACCTTTCACCTTCTCTTCAGGAGTACATGTCATCGCGACGATTGCGTTCTCCTCCGGACACCCACCCACTGCCACCTGTGGCGGCGCTGACGACGTCAAGAAATGCACAATTATCGGGAAATTAGCATGGCCCACCTTAAGCGTCACCACTGGCCTCACCGGCGCCATCTTAAGCAACCCAACTCGACAATCCATTAGGACCAGGGTGGCACCTGGATCCGCTCCCGGTGCACATCCATTAGATAGTATCTTCAGCACCACGCCTATCTCTCTGAGAGCTGGGCCAAGGTTCTGCACATTTCTAGATAGAAAGGGGACACCCCCAACTGCACCACCCTCCTATCAAAGGACTCTTCGCCACCATCTGCCGAGCGTGGATATCTCTAGATGATATCACCGCCGCCTCTCGGGTTTAAAAGGCGCACCGCCTGAACTTGTGACAAACCTCGAGCGCAACACTTTCTGATCCCTAGTGACACATCTCCAGTAAAATCCTTTCCAAACAATAATAGAATCCCATCCCAGATCGAGTTGACGGTTAAGGATTCTTTTTGCCATGTACCGATCAACAACCCCGATCTATTAGAAAATCGGAAGCGGAATGATAAAACAGAGCATAGAACAATAAAGATAAACATGGAAACACCATGATTTTACGTGGAATCCTACTCCGTGAGGAGCGGGATGAAACCACGGGAGAAGCCCTCAAAGGGGTGGATATTCTATTGAACTTTCTCATCTGTTACAGGAGGCCTGGGGCTCCTTATATAGCCTCCACAGGGCCTCCAAGTCCCACCACTGGACGATGTGGGACAAAACTCAGTGGTGGGGTAAATGGACCCTGGAGGGATCCATTTACCCACCTATTACATAAGTGACGCATGCTCCAAATACTCTAACACTCCCCCTCAAGCTGGAGCATGCAATGCTCAGCTTGGACAAACAAAAAGAAACTCAACTCACAATACATGACACTACAGACAATATCAACTCAACGCGCACAACTGCTGCAGTCGAGGACGTTGCTTCTCATGGCGTGTATGTGAGGAGGACAAACGGGTTGGAGTGTGAAACAGGATCTCTCCCATCTGGCTCAGAGAATGGTACTCTTCTTCTGGAGTCCCTATGATACCACATGAAAACCCTTGCCCTTAATGGCATAGGGAATAGTCCTCTGCTCTGGAGTCCCTATGGCTCACATGAAAGCTCTGGCCGACCAACAAGAATGACAAATGATTGGCATGCGTCATCATCGAGTCTGAATCTGAAATTTGTAGAGTCTGAACATCTGACCGGTCTGGAAAATCTGATATCTGAATCTTAGAACAAGACCTATGACTCTACATATACTCCCCCTTTCTCCCATACTGGTCGGAATGACGTTGTTGACCACGTTGGGAGAAGATAAGATAATACGTAAATATGGGGAAAACATGAATATTCTCAAAAGATTCCAAAAGATTCCTTGCGGCTTTTCTTCGTCCATTTTTTTAAAACATTTTTTAATGCTGTTTTCATCATTTTTTTCAAAGATCACATTTTTTTATATATATGCGTACGACTTTTTTTATTGAACGCGCATTTTTCGATTTTTTTTTGAAATTTCGCGTACGGCTTTTTTTTTTGTACGCAGCCTTTTTTTTTTGAAAGAAAACATACGACCCAAAGGACCCCTCCTCTCTCTCTCTCTTCTCTCTTTTTTTAAATAACCTCGGCCCACTTGGGCCTTTAACAAAACTTTTTTTTTTTAAAAAAAACTTGGCCGTGCACTATATCTCAGCCCACAGTTGGGCTTAAAATTTTTTCTTTTAACGGCGAGGCTTCTAGGGTTCCCTTTGTGGGAACCCTCTGCTATTCAGTGTCCAGCCGCCCTTTAATAGGGTTTCATCGGGAACCCTCTTTGCAAGGAAAAGGAACGCCGCCAGCGTGGGGCTTCCGCCGCCTGGAGAAGGGAGGCGCGCCTGTGCGCGCGTAGGACTGCGCGCTGGGAGGTTTTCTTCGTGTGCGCCTTATGCGCTGCTTGGGCTTTCGCGCTTACGGGTGCGCCGTACGGTTGCGGGTCGAGAGGCTGCATCGCCTGGAGGCGAGCAAGGGCGCGCGATCTGGACATGGAGGAGGCGTGCGCGAAGGAGCTGGCTCCGATGGATGAAGCTTTCGAGCGCCGCTGAAGCTTGCACGGGAGGATGATGTGCCCGCACGAGGCTGCCTGGCGATCGAGCGGGAGGGCGGCGACCGCTTGCTGGAATAGGAAGCACTGTCTGGCGCCTGGTGGATCTGGGAAGAGAGGCTGGCTGGAGGTCGCCACCTGCGCTCAAGAGGTGTTTGCGCTCAAGAGGTGTTGGAGTGCGCTTCCTGCCTTGGAGTCTACTGTGAGATAGCGAGAAAACAAGCGAGATAAGGTGGTGCCGCCTCTATCTTTACGGTTCCAGAAATTGTGCTGGAAAGGATGCGACACTTCTTATGGCATAGGAGATCAACGATTAGGGTTCCAGATTGAACCCTGTGCAGAACCTTCCTCGCCAGATCTTGCATCGAGATCATGAACACAACTCCAGAAAATAGGGTTTCAATAGAAAACCCTAGAACATGATATTGAACTGGAGCAAATGTGGTTGCAAAATAAATCTCCCGAAAAAAAAACTCTCGAATCTCGAAAAAGATAATGAACATACAAATCCCCGATAAACGAACCCGCTCTGATACCATGTTAGAAAATCGGAAGCGGAAGCGGAATGATAAAACAGAGCATAGAATAAGAAAGATAAACATGGAAACACCATGATTTTACGTGGAACCCTACTCCGCTTTGATCTCTTGGACCAAAGGACAGAGGATCTGATGGTGTTGCTTGAGACCCTGGAGATTGTAGCGGGTCCCATGGAGGGAGGAGATTGTTGGAGTTGGCAGGATGGCTGTTTCTCGGTTGGGAAAGCATGCAAGGTATTGAGAAGGGTCCAAACCTATGATCCCGGTGGACCTAAGGTCGATTGTAGAAGACTTTGGGACTGGAAAGTGCCGATACGTGTGAATATTTTCATGTGGTTGAACAGAAGAGTTAGGCTGTTGACTGGAGACTGGTTAGCGAGACTCTACGCGAATGCCAATCCAACATGCTCGCGGTACCAGACAGGGGTGGAGGATGCTGATCATTTATTCTTCAGGTGTGCAAGCTTGACGGAGGCTTGGTCGCGATTAGGGAATCAACCGGTTCAATGGGATTGCATGGAGGGCTTTCGGAAGTCCATTGATGAGAATTGGAGGAGCACAAAAAGGAGCGATCTGGGTCCTTGGCGGTTCTTTGGGCAATTTGGATTGACAGGAGTGGGGTTGTGTTCAGAGGGAACATGATATATGCTTAGAATGTAGTGGCGTATTCTAAAGCGCTTGCTGATAGTTGGGTGATGTAATCTCTTTGGGTTTTGTTGCCACATATACCCGGCATGTAATCATGTTAACAAGGTGATAAATGATGAAGTTTTTGGGTACACACCTATACAGTAGATGCCCTTTTTTCTTTCAAAAAAATATTACCATGTCCTTGAAGAAAGCGAAAACTGTGTGGTATGGCTTTAGGCCTAGCAAAGAGAACGCTGTGTAAGCTAAGTGCAAGTAAATGTTAAAGATCTTCAAATCACCTTAAGCCTTCTAATCAAGAGGAACCTTCTGACTTAGGAATGCAAAGTAGTTATTGTATTGAGATGTCACATGCGTCCACATACCACCTTGCCTTTTCCTTATCTCATAGTATTCATTAAGATTCGATTCTTTCCGTATAGGAATTGCTTGCTTTGGATCTTTTCTTGCTAGCCTTTATCTAAAATCCATCTTATCCGCTCTTGTCCATGCACCAACTTGAATTTCACGCTTAACATTTTCTCCCACAATGGAATGAAGTTCATTCCTCTTCCGTACTACCCAATCATTACCGCCCAAAATATATAATGCCTTTTCTTTTTGAAGTCCTTAGTCATTATACGATTACGTTGCTTCTTGCAAATCTTCATCACCTCTACATCTGAATAAGAAGTTTTCTTCCCAAGCTCCATCTAATCCATGTCTTGAAGATGGTCATTACGGATTCCACTAAACTTCAAACTTTTCTGGCCCTTAGCAAAAAGTTGATCAAGTGAGCTACGAAGTCAGATCAGCTCACTTAAATTTGGGTTCCCCTAAATAGGCTCCTCCTTTTTTCTCCAATCTTTT
Source organism: Ottelia alismoides (assembly GCA_037367405.1). Lineage (NCBI taxonomy): Eukaryota > Viridiplantae > Streptophyta > Magnoliopsida > Alismatales > Hydrocharitaceae > Ottelia > Ottelia alismoides. The sequence continues at coordinate 612,430 of JAZKJV010007434.1, read as the reverse complement.
CATCCCTTCCTCCTATTCCTTCTCAATAGTGAACCATTCATCCACCAATTTTATCTTTTCAATAAGCAAGTTGTCAAGCAAGCAAGGTTTTTTTCCCCTTTCTTTCCTTTTCCCTACAAAATGCCATTGGTGTTGGATCCTTCTATGTTTTTCTGATAGTCACGAAGTTTTTCACTAGCCACTGATCTGGAAGCCTGAATTTTCAGATGATGTGCACCTTGAACATGCTCCATATCATCTGGCCACTGCCATCCTCCATCAAATCCAACCGAGTGTGATAACCCTCGGTGTTGCAGCTTCTCCAGATCATGATATGGGATCATACTGCTGCTTCCATGGAAAGCTGCAATTCATTCACCCTGTTGCTGTCGGCTCTCTGTATCCTTGGATGACTACCTGTTCTTTGAGTCACCATAAAATTGTTGTAGTAGCTCTTTAGAAACTCCATCATGTTCTTTAGACTCGACATTCACAATATCTACTACTACTCGTCTTATAAGAAATCCATTCCTATGAATAGTTTCAGCCTGGGTATCCCCACCAATAACATCCAATTGAATCACTTACCCTTCACATTAGCATTTTGCATTGCATTCTTCTGATCTTTTTACTTCTGACCAACATTAACTCCCATGGTTTCAGTTGCTACAGTCATCAGCTCTTGTCCTCTCGTTTCCACTGGAAGAGAAATTTCCATCTATCCCACCTTTGTAAGAATTTCTTATGCTTGGGATGTTGACTGTGCGCTCACCATAAGTCCGTTGTGCTAAAGGCTGAACTTGAACTTGTTGGATGAAAACGTGTAATCACACATGTGAATTCATAGTTTTCTAATGAACTAAAAAGTAAAATGTAAATTTCTACATATTTGAGCTCTGTTTTCGATCAATAAACGCTCATGGATTTCGTAATACAAGATCTCAATCAATGATCTGTCTATCGTGCCATAGATTGTTTTGAATAGATAATGGAAGAGGGATTGATTCAATGTTTAAAGATGGCCAAAGAAGCAAAAGTTATTCGATGGCACTTGAACCATGTTGTGCATGTAAAAGGCAAAGTATACCATCCCTAAAAGACACCTTTGGAGGACTGCTGCCTGCAAGTGTTAGTGGCACCACCATTGCGAATTGGTCTTGCTTGACGATGGGGACTAGTGTTGTGACCAAAGGCAAAGGGTGTGTTGTGCCATGGTGGGTTTTTTTCTCAGGTGTGCTTCATGATTGGGCTCACCGATGGTTGATGAAGTTGGACTAGGGTTCCATTTTTTTGAAAAGGAAAACAGACGCTCACCGTGAAGGCGCTGCGTCCAAAAACTTATTTAGTCACAAGGTTTTGAAGGGAGGATTGACCTCACACATCACAGGAAAGTAGAAACAATGAATCAGCAACATTCACTCCAGTTCACAACTATAGAGACCGTTGGCAGTGCAGGGTGTTTGCACTTGGCTAGAAAAGCCGTCTCTTCACTTTTGTCGCAGAACACAATGGTCGACGTGTGTAGACAATTTCTCTTTAGAACATTTACTTCGATTCACACTTGGTTGTCTCATACGTGTATGGACCCAATCTGTTCGAGTGACAGACATAACTTTGGAATGGGTTCTGTGATTCCGAAAGAACATTCCTTGGAGAGGATTGGTTAATTAGAGTTGATTTTAATGTGACACTTCTCTCCAATGATTGCCATCGTCTTCGTAGGGGCCAAGATTCAGGCTCAATGGATTTTGCAAAGCTCATTGATGATCTAGAGCTGGAGGTGATTGATACTCAAGAATTGACCGCTTTCTGGCCTCATTGGAGCTTATGGTGTTGTTTCCTTTGTCCGCGTTTTCCTGTAGACCAAGGTCTAGCTCTGATCATACCCGATGATCTGGGAAACTGGAGAGGCTTTACAACCTCAGACCTTCTTTAGGTTCTAAAGATCTTGTCCGTTATAAGAGAATTTCAGGGAGATAGTGTCTAATCATTGGACTTCTACTTTGTGCTTCGATTCTGCCGTGGCTCGTTTGCCCCAGAATTTGACTTCATTGCGCTCTAGGCTCTGTGTGCTCAAAAAATGAAATAAGAGGAGGCAACGAGGCTCTGTGGACATGATCCTTGTTATGGTTTTTTCTCTTATATGATATTGAGCTTTCCCTTGAGGTCATGGATGCATCAAACAATTATTACACTTGGCGGAGTACCTACTCTCAGTCTCGTATTGATATGTTTTTGGTATTTGTCAGCTTACTGGAGTCGTTCCCCTTGGCATTGATGTGGTCATTTTCGAGAACACATTTGTATCACACACACTTATGCTTGGTTTAAGGGGAGAATGAGCACCTACGATTGATTTTCCGTTATGAGAAGGCTTGGTTTATTGGAGGATGGTTTTAGAGGCAAGTTGACTGCATTTTGCTCTTCGTAACATGTGGAGGAATCTGCTATGCAAATGGTGGCCCAGAGGATGATCTACGGATGATGCTTGTGACTTATAAGAGGGATTCTTGTCCGAAGCGTAAGGAGTTGAGGTCCACGACGCTAACAAAAGTGGGTGGTCTTGATGCTTTAGAGGACTGACGATTGGATGAGACCTAATGGAGGAGGAAGTGAAGGTCAAGTGCCCCCAATGGAGGATCATCAGGGATGAGGTTCGGAAGAGAGAAACTGAATGAAGGAAGAGGTCGAAGCAGTCATGACTAGAGGTGATGGCCCTTGTGTAAGCAAAGGTCTGCCGTTGGTTGCTCAGACAAGGGCACATTATGATGGGGGCTCAAAGTTCTAGGTTTTTTTAAGGGATTAGCTGGAGGTGTCCACATTGTATCGATGCCAAAAAGGATGTCAACCACATGTTCTTTGGATGCAAGTAGTCTAAGCATGTGAGCGAGATGGCACAATCCGTTAGCATGAGCATTGAAGATGAAAATTCCTTCTGGTTTCTATTAGTAACAATTGGAGGGGATCGGAGGATGGAAAAACCTAAGCTATTGCAATAGTTTGGGCATTATTGTTGGCAAGAAACATTGCAGTCTTCAATGAAGAAATATATTTTCGCAGAAAATGTAATTGAGTATTGGAGAGTCCTTTATGGGTCATGGACTATGTAACCTGTTAGAGTAAACAATACTCTGATGTGTTATTCCATAGAGCCCTCGGGTCTCTTATATAGAGAGAAAACCCTTGGGTAAATTACAGAGACGTACAATATATAAATTAAAAAAAAAGAAACAGTACATCGCAACATATATTTAGCCTCTACACTCCCCCTCAAGATGGAGCATAGATATCTATCATGCTCAGCTTGGAAGAACATCTCTGGAAAGGTCCTCTGAGCAATGGTTTGGTGAATATATCAGCAGTCTGGTCCTCTGAACTGACATGAGAAGTGGAAATGAAGCCCTTCTGAATCATGTCTCTGGTATAATGACAATCCACCTCTATGTGCTTTGTTCTCTCATGAAAAGCTGGATTGTTGGCAATAAACAATGCTGCCTGATTGTCACATTGGAGATTCATAGGCAAGGGGACATCTACATTCAAATCTTCCAAGACTGCTCTAACCCACATCATTTCTGCGCTTGCTTGTGCCATGGCTCTGTACTCGGATTCAGCACTGGATCTCGCCACAACAGTCTGTTTCTTGCTTTTCCAAGAAACTAAAGAGCTTCCTATGAAGATAGCAAATCCAGAAGTAGATTTACGATCCCTTGGACATCCTGCATAATCTGCATCTGCACAAGCTGAAATAGACAGATCTGTATCTTTCCTGAATAGTAACCCTGTGCCTGGGGAAGACTTCAGATATCTCAATATCATATACAAGGCATCCATATGAACTTGCCTCGGCTGCTCCATAAATTGACTCACCCGGTTTACTGCAAAGGCAATATTCGGTCGAGTTATAGTAATGTATAAGAGCTTACCCACCATCTCTCTGTACCTTCTTCTGTCCACCTCCTCGGTATCATCGTCGTACAGCTTCATGCTTGGGTCCATAGGTGTACTTGAAGGTCTACATCCAGTCATTCCTGTTTCAACTAGCAAGTCTATGACATATTTTCTTTGAGTCATCACCATTCCTTGTGCATTTCTTGCAAACTCTATCCCCAGAAAATATCGTATCGTGCCCAAATCCTTCGTAATGAACTGGCTTCCCAACAGGGACTTGGTTATCTCAATCCCCTGAGCATCATCTCCTGTAACCAAGATGTCATCAACATATATCATAACAACAACTGTACCTCTAGGGGTCTTCTGGATGAACAGTGAATGGTCTGCATTTGATCTCCTGAACTCCTGTCGTTCAATTAGCTGGGAAAGCTTCTGGAACCATGCTCGGGGACTCTGTTTGAGGCCGTAGATAGCCTTATGAAGTCTGCACACCATCTGAGTCTCCCCCTCAGCAGCAAACCCTGGTGGCTGCTGCATGTAGACTTCCTCCTGTAGGTCACCGTACAAGAAAGCATTCTTGACGTCAAGCTGAAAAATGGTCCAGTTACGTACCACAGCAACAGATAGGAGGATGCGAAGAGTGGAGTGTCTCGCCACTGGTGAAAAAGTATCCAAATAATCTACCCCATATGTCTGGGTAAATCCCCGTGCTACAAGTCTTGCCTTGTACCTGTCGAGACGTCCATCCGCATGATATTTCACCGTAAACACCCACTTGCAACTCACCACGGAGGCACCTGGAGGAATGGGGACAAGAGACCAAGTCCCTCTAGACTGCAAGGCACGCATCTCCTCTTCCATGGCTAGACGCCAGCAATCAATCTTCATGGCATCCTGATAGGTCCGTGGAATCTCAACTGACGAGACAGCAGCTGCAAACTTCTGGAAATCCCCATTGAGACGATGAAATGAGACTTGAGAGGCAAGAGGATATGAAGCACATTGTCTTCGCTGCTTCCTGTGAGCAATGGGCCGATCCAGATCATCCATCACTGTGTTGACCGGTTGATCTTCCTCCTGTAGTAAAGGCGCCTGCACTGGTGCATTATCTAACCCATCATTAGTGATAACATCAGAACATACCTGAGGCGTGTTGGATGGTTGACATGTAGCTTGAGCAGGGCCTGTCCGCCTTGTATAGAACTTAGGAAAAGGTACAGTTGGAGGAGGTGGTGGTGGTGGTGGTGGTGGTGGAGTAGAGGATTGACCCATGCTTGGAGGTGGAGGCACATAGACATTAGAATCTGTGGATGTGGAGGAGACCAATCTGTCACCTGCAGGGGAGAAGTACATGACGGGTTCGAAAAATGTAACATCAGCGCTCACATAGTACTTGTTATGAACGGGGTCATAGCAACGATATCCTTTTTGTGTCCTGGAGTAGCCCACAAAAACCCACTTGATAGCCCTAGGAGATAGCTTATCAAGTCCTGGAGATGAGAGGTGGACAAACGCAACAGTGCCAAAGACCCGAGGTGTAAGTGTAAACAAATCTTTGTCAGGAAAGAGAACAGAGATAGGAGACTTTTCCCCAAGAACAGTTGTAGGCATGCGGTTGACCAGATAGCATGCTGTAAGTATAGCATCCCCCCAAAAGGATAATGGGGCACAACTCTGAATAAGTAATGTGCGAGCAATATCAAGGAAATGTCGATGCTTCCGTTCTGCAACCCCATTTTGTTGAAATGTGCATGCACATGTGGTTTAGTGGATAATGCCTTTAGAAGAAAGAAAACGAGCAAGGGAACGAGTGCAGAACTCCAATGCATTGTCAGTACGCACATACTTAACAGTAGACGAAAAAACATTTTGAACTTCATTGATAAGATTTTCAATAACACTTCCTGCTTCGGATTTATTTTTAAGAAGAAACGTCCAGGACACTCTAGAGAAATCATCAACGACAACTAAATAGAACCTGTTCCCCTGATGATCTGGGACACGACTGGGACCCCAAATATCTGTGAAATAACTCAAATGGGGAGCGACTGCTCCGACTCTGACGACTGGGGAAGCTAGACCGATGGTGCTTCCCTAACTGACAAGCTTCACAACGAAATGACGAACTCGGAGAGATCTGAGGCAGGAGGTGACACATTTTCTGAAGCGGCAGGTGACCAAACCGAAGATGCCAGGTATACGGAGATACGGAGCCCTGGGAATGCAGTGAGACGCTAGCGTAAGAGTTCCGTACGAGACGATAGAGGCCATTGTGCTCAGAGCCACAACCAATCACCCTGCCCGTTAGTATGTCCTGAAAAATAACAGACGATGGGTCAAAAATAGCACGACAGTGCAAATCTCGTGTAATCTGACTAATGGATAAGAGATTCATAGAGAATTCTGGTGCATGTAGAACATTCTGTAAGTGCATAGAGGGCAGCAAATCCGTCTCCCCCTGACCGATGATAGGCGAATGAGTGCCATCAGCAATGAGTACAGAGCGACCAGGCTGAACAGCTCTATAGTACTGCAGAATATCTTTCTCACGACAGAGATGATGGGTGGCTCCAGAATCGACAATCCATCCTGTGAGATCATGGTTATGATATGAGACTGAAGGACTACCTGAGGCACTGGCTGAAGCATATGTACTAGCTGATGCCGAAGCCGCAACATCAGAAGCATCAGCACCCTCTGACGATGACTGTGGCATGATATCACGAAGCCGTGCCACTAGCTCCTCGAACCTGTGATCTGGAGTAGATGTTGGTGGACCCTGAACATGATCAGCGACACGTGCAGAAGGAGGGAAGCCATGCTTGGAATAGCATGTATCCTCCGAATGACCAGTACGACGACAGAATGAGCACGTAGAGCGTATGCGACCTCCACGGCCACGTCCACCACTTCCTCTGCCACGAAATGAGGAGGAACTACCTCGTCCTCTGGAGACAACCATTGCCGAGGGAGGTGTAGTCGTTGTGTTCGATGGAACTGGGACACGACTGAGCCGTCTGTAGACTTCTTCCATCGGTGGAATGGTGGCATCAGCAAGGATCTGAGAGCGTGCTGCCTCATATTCCGGATCAAGGGCAGCAAGTAAGACGCCAACCATAGTAGCGTTGCGGAACGTCTTCTGCTGTTCCAGCGTGGCTGTGAGTGGAATTGTGCTATAGAGTTTCTCGAACATTCCACGAAGAGACGCGTACAGAGAATGAAGAGGCCTCCGATTTTGCTTCGTGGTAAAGATATCATGCTGCAACTGTAGCATCTTGGTCTCGTTCCGTACCTGAGAGTACGTCGTGGCCAGAATATCCCACATCGCCTTGGCGGTGGGTTGATGAAGGACATCATTTGCTATCTCCGTTGTGAGCGTACCTGACAGCCAGACTTTGGCATACGCGTCATCAGCCTCCCATGAGGCATATATTCCCGTCTTCTCCGGCGGTTCATCTTCGGTAAGAATATGCTTCTTACCACACGACTTCATGAGGCTGAGGAACTGCATAGCCCACAGTTCGTAGTTCGTCCCGTCCATTTTGACGATAGGTGCCGAACCCTTGAAGGCACCGATGGCGGGCATATTGACTTTTTGCTCTGACATACTGCTGGAGAAGAGCAACTAGGGATGATAGACAAATAAACTGGTGTCTACCAGGACCGTTGAGGATTCAAGTGCATATGTAGACGTTATGCACTTGAACCCATCATCAATCCGAGCTCGACCGAAGCGAATCAGACGGCGGGGAGGCTGATGAAGCCTCGGCTGTGAAGAGCCGGCGGGGCTAGGGCCGGCAGGGGCCTGGCGGAGGCCTGGCGGGGGCTGGCGGGGGCCTGGCGGGGCTGGCTGAGGCCGGCAGGGGCCTGGCGGGACCGGCAGGAGCCTCGCAGGCGACGAGGCTGGAGCCTGGACGGTCTGGCGGCGGGTCCGGAGAGACCCGGCGACTGGGCTGGAGGCCTGGAAGGCCTGGCGGCGAGAGCTGGGGACCCGACGGAGGGGCTGGGGGCCCGGCGGAGGGGCGGAGAGGAGGCGGGGCCTTGAGGGGCTTGTTGGCGGCGGCAGGAGGGATTGGAGAGGCCGGCGGTGGGGGGGGGGGCGGGTGGAGGAAACCCTAGGTTAGGGTTAGGGCTCTGATACCATGTTAGAGTAAACAATACTCTGATGTGTTATTCCATAGAGCCCTCGGGTCTCTTATATAGAGAGAAAACCCTTGGGTAAATTACAGAGACGTACAATATATAAATAGAAAATACGAAACAGTACATCGCAACATATATATAGCCTCTACATAACCCTTTCTGTACTTTTGTGTATTTTATGAAAATATAAGGTAGGGTATACGTCTTTTGAGTTTACCCCTAGTGATTTCTCAAAAAAACCGTACATACATGCATACAACCTTTGGAGGTCATGTTGAAAAACATCGGTCGCTCTTCGGTGCTTAGAAGTTAGGTGTTCCTCAAGGTTGGATGTTCTTCCTTTGTCCTTTATGTTGTTTAGGTGGTGACTGGTTTGACATCGGGTAATGCTGGTGACAACTAGGAGGTTGCTTTGGGCATCAAGGCTATGATGGGAAGGGTTGTAGCTGCGCGTTTTACTGGTAGTTTCTTGGCATTTATGGTTGGGTAAATTTCTCAAATTAGTTTATAGGAATTTTTTTCCAGAGCCTTATGTCCCTATTTGATGCAAATTGAAAATTTGTGTGAGGGAAAATTATAGAGGATTAGAGGAAGATAGGGAAAATTACGTGAGGAACACGGGTTTGGTTAGAAGCGCAAAAATACACGGAGAGGGAAAAGGGAGAGAGGGATGGAGAAGCTCCAATTATAGCTTAGTGTGGACCAAACAATGCCTACTAGCCCTTTCATGAAGAGAGGGATAGACTTACAAATAATAAGAAGGGAAATAAAAATAATTCTAGCGACTAATTAACCCCTAAATTAATTAACTTAAATAACTTATTAAAGATCACATGCAATCTCAATTTATTTAAACAAAGAAAAATAAAATAATGATCGACTCGATGTGGATGAAATAAATGGATGCCATATCCTAATTTAATCCTAACTTGCTTTTTGCCGTAACCCTTAATTTGCTGCATCAATTTTTATTGCGTTGAAAAATTTATCTCCTAATGAGTTGCTAGATCATCGGACGTGGCATGTGAATGCTTGATTCTTATGTAAAATAGAGGGGAATTTAATCTTGCATCGGATACTCGAATTTATGGTTGAAAAATAAAAACGGAGCATAAGGTGGGGCTCATGTTGATGTAGTAATCCTCCCGAAATCGTTGTTGACGTCCATCTGATTGTCGTTGAAGAAAGTGGTAACTGTGGTATAGCACCTGCAACGGATGTTTCATAGTGTTTGGAGAAGCCCTGGCTCAGGAAGGCTAGAAGATCTCGATGATGGAAAGCGTGAGAAATATTCTTGACCATAGTTCCCCTTTACAGGGTGACTCAACACCTCTAACTGTAAGGAAGGATTCTGCCCTCTTCTTTTTCCAGCAAGGAAAGCAGGATTCTGTCCTCTAAATTTTCCAGCAGTCGTCTAATATTTATGCACTGGTGGGTGTTTTTGCAATTTTTCTATCCTTTCAAGTTTTTCTCATATCCTTGTGCCTTTCCCATCTCAATCCTTTTTATAAAGGTTTTTGGGGGAGAAATTGTACCATGTCAACTGGGAGTATGGGAATTCAGTTCTCATGAAAGAAACATCAATACTTGCTAGGGTTTCTTCACTTTCATGACAACGGTGATGCCAAGATTTGGGAGGGGTGTTTTGAATGGGAGTGTCAAACTATTTGCTGTTTTGTGTAGAGATAGTTTCTAGTATTATTATCTCTTTATGTATCTTGTCGTTATTTCTTTAGCTTTTATAGACCTCTTTGTAATTTACCCTTAAGGTCTCTCCCTATATAAGAGAGCCTAAGGTTGTTCTGAATGATCATCGAAGACTCTTTTCCCAACATGGTATCAGAGCCGCCCTAGGGCTCTCCACACCCGCCGCCCTCTCCTCGGCGCCGATCTCCGGCTCCCTTTCTCTCACGCCGCCGCCTCTCTCTCTCTCTCCTTAGGGCTTCTCCCTGCCGCCCTAGGGTTTCTCCTTCTCGGCCTAGGCCTCCACGAGGCCCACAGCCCGCCGCCCGAGGCCCCCAGGCGGCATACCAACCTGCCAGAGTAGCCTCTAGGCGCCCCCAGCTTGCTGCCCGAGTCCCCGGCGGCCCCCAGCTCGCCGCCCAAGGCCACCGACGGCACCCAGCCAGCCGCAGACCGTCCCAGGCCGCATCCTTGCCGCTGCAAGGCCTGTAAGCCTCCTCTAAGGCATGCCCTGGTCCTCTCTTCGTCCGATATATGGATTTGAGTGCGTAACGTCTACATACGCACTCAAATCCGATGCAGTTGGTGTAGACATTCATCACCTTGTCTGCATACCCTAGTTCTTCTCCAGCGGCAGTATGTCAGAATCGAAAGTCGATATGCCCTCCACCGGCGCATTCAAAGGTCCTGCGCCAATAGTGAAGATGGACAGGTCTAACTATGAGCTCTGGGCTATGCAGTTCATAAGCCTCATGAAGTCGAATGGTAAGAAGCACATTCTTACCGAGGATGAGCCCGCAGAGAAGACAGGGATATATGCCTCATGGGAGGCTGATGACTCCTACGCAAAGGTCTGGTTGTCTGGTACATTGACGATGGAGATTGCTAATGACGTCCTCCATCAGCCCACTGCCAAGGCGATGTGGGACATTCTTGCCGCTACATATTCGCATGTGCGAAATGAGACAAAGATGTTGCAGCTTCAGCATGACATTTTCACAATGAAGCAGAGCGACATACCTCTCCATTCCCTATGCACATCCCTAAGAGGGATGTTTGAGAAGTTATACAGTACCATTCCACTCACTGCTACTCTTGAACAGCAGAAGACGTTTCGGAACGCCACCATGGTGGGTGTTCTACTTGCGGCTCTTGATCCTGAATATGATGCCGCCCGGTCTCAATCCTAGCTGATGCAGTTATTCCTCCAGTGGAGGATGTTTACAGAAGGCTCAGTCGCATTCCAGTTTCCTCCAGTTCTTCTACTCCACCCCCATCAGCGATGGCAGTCTCGCGTGGGAGAGGTGGCCCGCCTTCTGGTCGTGGACGTGGCCGTGGACCCCAGGGAAGGGGTGGTCGCTTCAGTCAGACATGCTCCTATTGTCACCGCACAGGACACTCGGAGGAGACATGCTATTCTAAGCATGGGTTCCCAGCATCGGCACGTGTTGTAGAGCACTCTCAGTCTCCATTACCTTCTACTGCAGATAATCGATTTGACGAACTTGTGGCCCGTCTCCGAGATATTATGCCACATTCATGTGGTGATTCGTCTGGTGGCTCTTCAGATATTGCTGCTACTGCCTCTGCCAGTTCATCAGCCACTGCTAGTACCTCAGGTAGATCTACTGCCTTCACACCATCTTATGATATATCTGACTGGGTTATAGATTCGGGAGCCACACATCATCTCTGCCGAGATAGAGATAGATTACAGGCCTACAGGGACATTCCTCCTGGCCGTTCAGTGCAGATCGTAGATGGTACCCATTCGCCCCTTGTTGGACAGGGGGATGTCTTCCTATCCTCTACTATGCAGCTACAGAACGTCCTACATGCTCCTGAGTTCTCAATGAATCTGTTATCTATTAGTCAGATTACGAAGGATTTGCATTTTCGTGCTATATTTGACACGTCTCCTCTCATTCTGCCGGACCAGTCTCTCCGTACATCTGGCATCTCCGGTTTGGTCACCTTCCGCTCCAGAAAATGCGCCATCTTCTGCCCCAGATCTCTCCTAGTTCGTCTTTCCGCTGTGAAGCATGTCAGTTGGGAAAGCATCATAGGTCGAGCTTTCCAAGTCGTCAGAGTCGGAGCAGTAGCTCCCCATTCGAGTTGTTACATATAGATATATGGGGTCCGAGTCGTGTTCCCGATCATCAGGGGCACATATTTTATCTTGTGGTAGTGGATGATTTTTCTCGTGTATCATGGGTCTTTCTTTTGAAGAATAAATCTGAAGCAGGAGATGTGATCAAGAATTTGATTAATGAAGTGTACAATGTTTTCTCTTCCTCAGTCAAATATGTTCGGACGGATAATGCCCTAGAATTTTGTACACGCTCACTTTCTCAATTTCTTTCATCAAAGGGTATTATTAACCAAACCACTTGTGCATATACATCACAGCGAAATGGTGTGGCAGAAAGAAAGCATCGCCATCTCTTGGATATTACTCGAACCCTGTTGATTCAGAGTTGTGCTCCTATTTCATTCTGGGGGGACACTGTTCTTACTGCATGTTATCTGGTCAATCGAATGCCATCCTCAGTTCTTGGTGAGAAGATACCTATCTCCCTTATTTTTTCAGACAAGGAGTTATTCTCACTGACTCCACGTGTCTTTGGTACTGTGGCTTTCGTTCATCGTCTATCTCCCGAACTTGACAAACTCTCTCCTAGAGCAGTCAAGTGCGTCTTTGTTGGTTATTCCAGGACTCAGAAGGGCTACC